>JACCPG010011337.1:0-23399 GCA_016069955.1 Drepana arcuata
TCATTTATTAAGCTTGTCGCCATTTTTTTATCCGAGATTTTTTTGCAACGCTGCAAATATTGTCCGAAATAGGGGATTAAGTGATTAAGTGAGTGTTTGAAGGAAATGAGATACTTATTTATATTATCAACTTTACTTACTCATTTAATTTCCTATTGCCCTTGAAAAACGTAATATATAATTATACACTATTCACTCACTATTACAGCGAGTTCTTATAAAGGTAGGAACGCCAGTCTAACGGTAAGCGATTACCATTTAGGTACGCTTAATAAGATTACGCATAAGTATTAAATATATGTAACCATGCCGTGTCGGGGATAGGCAGAATAGAACGCATTACACCTCTGCCTACCCCTTCGGGGACCCTTGTGGGAAGGCGTGAGGATATATTACAAAAAAATATAAATACTTACTTAAAAATCCCTCATGTGTATTCAGTAGGTACTATACTAATACGCTCTACCTGAATCTATCTATCTTTGTAACTGAGTCATACGTGCTATGCAATTCTCCGCTTTAATGCTATAACACTTAAGGTTACATTTACATCTATCTAACCAATCTACTAATTTATTGACTGGACACAGTGGAATCGAGTATACATTCAATCGAGAACTGACAAGTACTTGTCAAAGCTAGCAGCTATTAAATTATGTCCGATTCATTGATCTGATGTGTATGAGGTAGATACCACTAGAGGTTGGTGCTGAATGAATATATGGTTCTCCTTAATGTCACGTTATTATTAACTATGACTGGTAAATACATTAATACTAACTGGCTATGCCCTGCGGTTTCACATAAATACATACATATAATCACGCCTCTTTCCCGTGGGGGTAGGCAGAGACCACTTCTTTCCACTTGCTACGATCCTTACATACTTCTTTCGCTTCGTCCACGTTCATTATTCTCTTCAAACATGCTCTTTGGTTTAGGGTACTCTTGACCTGACCTTTTTTCAAGACGTCCCTAATTTGGTCTAGAAACGTCCGTCTAGGTCTACCCCTTCCAACACTTTCATTCACACTCGCCTTATAACTCGCACTTTTTTCGTCAAGGTAGTAGTTTAGGTAGTTATATATATATATATATATATAGTTTAGTAGTTTTTTTTTATTGAATCATATTCTTTGTGTTTATTTGGCAAACACTCTAACTCGGTGCCAAGTATCATCCAATTCCGTTGAGTAGTTTTTGCGTGAAAAAGGAAGAAACATCGTCACAAACTTTCACATTTATGATATTGGTAGGATCTCAGCGGAATTCTATCGCTATCGCTATTAATTCTAATATTTCCAGTACATAGACGCGAGTTACCGGCACGGCATGGGCGCTTAGGTAGGCAGGTTCGCACGCCAGCCCTGCTGGAATCTTTTATTGAAATTTATTTAATTTGAATTGACACGTTCGCTAAAGAATTCCATGATATAGTAGGTACATTATAAGCAATCTTTTATGTGAGCTTATTCCAAACACTGAGCATTCGTTAAAGAAACTCCTTATAATATATGATGAGGTATACCTACTAGGTAGCCTAGCAATGTAGCAATACACGCATTGGACAACTTCTATAATTCGGCCTTAAAGCTCCGAATTTATAGACGCAAATGTATTTTAGCCAGCCAAGCCAATATCTAGGACTTACTATCGATAGAAGACATAAGTCTATTCATTTTGAGATAAGTTACGTATCCTATCAAATACGATGAATCCATACAGTCAAAAGTACAGTGATTAGTCACACCACGAGCTTTACGGTGAAGGAAAACATCGAGAGGAAACCTGCATACGTCTGAGAAGCAATTCAAAGGCGTATATAGTCGTGTTGAGTAACGGCGATGCCCGACATTCAAAAGCTATAATATTATCACAACATACTCGCTATCGCCTTTCACAAGTGAGTAACAATGCTCATAACGAAAATTTATTGCCTATTAAAATACATCAGGCGCTTATTTTACGTAAAGTGATAGATATCGTTTTAAACGGCTTACTTTCATTTAATAAATGGGTATCCTTTAACGTCGTGTCATTTTGATGTGAACTTATTATAATATTATTTCTAAATATATAATGATTTCATACGTACTTGCGTTTAATTATTTTGAAATAAGTTTTCTCAAATCAATATTGTATTTTTCTATTTGGGTTTACGCCTGTTAATATTTAATGAATTTATATATCACATACTGATGATCGAATATATAATCTCAGTACGCTAAGAAGATACTTATATTACGTATCTATTAGTTTATACGTTTGTGTGGAATACATTTTATTATCACTCAAGTAATTGGTTTTCTTATTTGAAACTTTTTTAATTTGGGTAAGTTCTTGGTTAATAATAATAACTAGTAGTTTTGTGGACAGGGAGATATACGATTAGGATTCTCTGGTAAATTATACTTCAAAACGTCTCGACTCTGAATAATAATACGGGAATTATATAATTTTACGACTCTTGAAAAACGCATTTCTCTATCCTTATTTAAAGGCTCGTAAAGTTCCCACCTTAATGAGCTTTGAGATAACGCAGCTACGATAAGTAAGGCGCTGACTGAACGTGCGTTAAGGTTTATTTATATTAAAAGTTTTTTTGTAATGAATGCCTTAGAAATAACTCGATGGAATAATAATAATTATACCTCGGGAGAATTCCACGCAACTAATTCTAAACGAAGTAAAGCTTGTATTACAAGAACCACGTATAGGCAATTGTGTATATACATAAGAGTAAGTCTGTCTAGAAAAAAACGCTCTACTCTCTGCCTACACCTAATGGACTCGGTGTAGATGAATATTGACTCAATCACTATTCGCATTCATCATCATCATCATTCTGAGCCGTGGTGGCCGAGTGGTTCGAGCAGTTGCCTGCGACGCAAAGGTCGCAATTTCGAATCCCGACTGTACCAATGAGTTTTTCTGAACTTAAGTACAGTGATTAGTCACACCACGAGCTTTACGGTGAATTAAAACATCGAGAGGAAACCTGCATACGTCTGAGAAGCAATTCAAAGGCGTATGTATAGTCGTGCTTGAGTAACGGCGATGGACTCGCCATCTGTCACGTTGGCACCTAATATACCTCTGGCGGAAAGTGGGTGGTGGGTATTACCTATACACCTCTGCCTACCCCTTCGGGGACCCTTGTGGGAAGGCGTGAGGATATATATATATATATATATACTATTCGCAATGGCACATATTAAGTCCACCGACAACCCAGTGGAAAGGCTATTATTGTGTGACAGTAGTTGATGAATCGAGTTAATCGTTTATCTCGCCGTTCAATTGGTACTTTCAGAATGTAATGGTTACAAAGATATCACACCTTCCCACAAGGGTCCCTCAAGGGGTAGGCAGAGGTGTATAGGTAGTACCCACACACCCACTTTCTGCCAGAGATATATTATAGATAGGTGCCAACGGGAGAGATGGCGAAATAGAAAGGATGAGTGAAGATTGACGAAACAGATATACAAAACAAAAGTGTGTGCAAGAAGAGGCAGAGGAAGGCCACGTTCCAACTACCTGGATCAAATAGATCGGACGCTCAAGGACGGGAACGTTAAGAGTACTGGAAACCGACGAGCAAGCATGAAGAGACTGATGAATGTGAACGAAGCGAAAGTGGTATAAGTCTAGAGAGAACTGGCGCTCTATACTCTCTGCCTACCCTGTTAGGGACTTGGCGTGATGATAATGTATGTATGTATGATATTACGAGATTAACGGTTAAGGCTATGTACATACGCTTTTAAAGAAATTAAGAGACGTGTGTAGAGTCTCTCATAACTCAGCGCTACTCTTCCAACGTTATGGGAACATATGAAAATATAATAGTATTTACAATAAGTATGTACTTAGCAAGTTTGTTTTGATTTGTTTTTGTTCCCATCTCATGATTGCCGACTATGTTCATATAGCCATCGATCGACAACAATAGTCTGGTTTCATTGGTTTGAGCCTTCTCAGTTTCAGTCGCAGAGTCTTGAGTTTGAGACTTCTAATCACGTGATGCTGATCTTTCTGATTGGTATGAGAAAATATTCGCATTTTGACATTTCTTCGAATAATTTCCCGTATATGTCAAAATTAATTTTGTCAACGTCAAGAATAGAATAGAATAGAATAGAATAGAATAGAATAGAATATTGTTTATTTGTATAACATGTGAACATGAGTGAACATATTGGTGTTGGGTTTTATTTAAGTGGCTACATGTTTTGCCATGGAGGCGTACAAATTGAGAGAACATGGCGATTACATTATTACCCTAGAACTTATTCTACTTATTATTACATTAATTAACTTAAAAAATGACTTATGTTGTAGTAACATTTACTGACTAAGAATTGGCGAAGTTGTTTCTTAAATAGGTTGACATTCAGTTTTTTTATTTCATGTGGTATTTTATTATATATTATAGGCGCCATACCTACTATGCTTTTATGTAAAAGTGCCGTCTTTGCTTTTGCAACACACAGTCTATCAGTATCACGCCGGCTTCGATTACTGTTTGACATTTCTGATAGACACTTAAATTTGTTTGGGTTTGTTTTCACAAAAATACTAACCTCGTATATATAAAGGCATGGAAGCGTCAGTAAATTATATTTTTTAAAATATGACTTACAACTATCTTTAGATCTTAAGCCGAACATTGCTCTCAAACATCTTTTTTGTGCCTTAAATATAACGTCTTTGTCCGTGGAGTTGCCCCAAAAGATTATGCCATACCTAAGGTTGGAGACAACTAGACCATGGTATGCAGTTAGTATAGCATCGGTATTTACGGTTGGACTAATTTTAAGAAGTGCAAGGGAATAGACACAATTTTTTTTGCATAAGAGATCTATGTGCGCTTTCCAGTTTAATTTTTTGTCAATGATAATGCCCAAGAATTTTGTAGATTCGATTTCATTAATATTATTATTTTTAAATTTAACTTTTAATTTAGGGGTAGCTATGCGCTGTGTCAATTGTTTCTGAAAAGTTTTTCAATTTTATAGAATACGCTACAGGAATACTAGCCTTTGTGTATGTATGTATATTCCACGGATCGAAGTTGGTCTGCTCAATCGACCGACTAAGCTAGAAACTTGAGGCACGTAGCCTCTGGCTCGAAATAGCTTACGGCTGTACGGTCGTTATTAAGGGATTTTAGCTATCGAGTGTACTATTAGACGTGTTACGTTTCTAGATAGAATCTTTTGTTTCTCGAATATGCTACCTAACTAAGAAGTTTCTATTAGAACATGACGACTATGTTGTAATATTTACGTTCAGAATGCTGCCTTTCTTGATCTTTATGAATGATCTTTACAAATAACCATTTTGTTGAGCTATACACAATACAAACATATAGATTTTGCTTTCAAGTTAGTCTTGTGTCTCATTTAATGCTAGTTTTAACCCATCATATACATATACTAGCTGTCCCGCCCAGCTTCGCCCGGGTGAGAAGTTAAACCTCCTGAAACACGATCGCCTCCAATTGTGATGTAAGCTATCCTATCTTTTAAGATGGATCAAACTGCACACGGTGTGCAAATTAGATTGAGATCGGTTAAGTGGTTTAGGAGCCCATCGCGGACAAACAACGTGACGCGTAATTTATATATATTAAGATTATTTTCTTCTCGCCTTGCTACAAGGTCAGCGTAGGTATAGTTCGGTGCCAGTATAGTGCTGTGTCAGACACAGCTCGTCGACGCTTCTCAAGCGCACACGACTTTGAATTTCTTATCAAACTTTTCCTGCACCGTAAAGCCCGTGGTATGACAAGTCACAATACTTAAGTTCATAAAAACTGATGTGTTCAGACCTCCGGGGCACATAAATTAATTTCACAGGATCATATTTGATCCTAGTTTTACCACGTTCATATCTGGCAAGTTGGAATTTAATGAAGTTATGTAACCTCGACGTCCGGATGTAAGCAAAACGTAGTCCTCTCCCGCTGCGTGGCGTAACTTGTAATAAATGGTGCAGTAAACATTGTGCCACAAACTTTATGCCGTCTTAATTAATTAAATTATAATTAACGTGAAACAGTGGAAATTTGATTTATTGCAACCGGGATGGTGGTGTGTTACATTTCCACTGGCGTTTTCATGCGTTATGTGTTTACTGGTAAGCGTGGTTTCTACTGTACAAGACGGTTTATTAACGTTTGCGTTTTATAATAAAAAAAAATTTGGCTATACAAATATAACATTACTGAAAAATAGCAAACTTGCGTCATATCAAAATGCATTAAATCATTTTTGAAAATGGTCAAGTTAAAAAAGACGCAATGTGGGGACTATTTTTTAATATGAAGTGATACGTGTCATATTACTACGCAATACCTACATCGAAATGTCACATAATAGGCCAGAGTGATACATTGCCTATTAGATACTTCGCTACGCATTAGCGGCACCATACTATTGGATAACTTGAAATTAATGTGACAGTTGAGTTGTTACCTCTAACCTTTCCGAGGCGTTATGCTACGATTTCATATTATGAATATTTGAAAGGTGCGTATTACTACGCCTAGTCGCTATTTCGTGGGGGTCATTGGATGAAAGGTCAGAGTGTTATGCAAGTGATGATGGAGCAATGTGGTAATTTGATTTTAATTCCGTGATAATTTTTTCATGCGAACGAAATCAATAATACCAATTCAATACATTTGCATGTTTTCCTCTGCCTGTTTTTCCACACACCTTTCGCATAGTGTTATCCGTTTAAAAAGTTTTTTTTATTTTTATTTTGATTAAATGTAGATTAGTCTACATCTTAATTATATGATAATGAAGTTCATGTTAAAAGTTTTTTGAGCTAAAATTATGACTTGCTAACTGAATGAAAATATTTAATGAATTCTAGGCCTTGATAAGGCTTTATGAAGGTTGTAAAATCTACCACCGGTTCGAGAAATTCTCTTCCTGGAAGAGTCGAGCTAAAAGCTCGTAAATCTTTCTTTGTAAAGTACTGCGGTGCAGCTACATAGTTCATAATTCATTAATTTTATATAATACACTAGCTGCACCCAGCATACGTATTAGGTTTAAATACGGAGTGTGTTACAAATGATTACTAAGTAGTTCCTCAACGTGCACTAAATCAAATATCAAAGTATCACTCAGGCGAATTGCTTAAGACTGCAGTGGGTAGGTACAATACAAACATTACATATACATATATAAACAGAGCCTCAATTAAAAACGCGTGCAAATATGAATGGAGTATATACATATATATATACTTATATATAAAGTAAATATATATATATATATATATATATACTTTACGGTGAAGGAAAACATCGAGAGGAAACCTGCATACGTCTGAGAAGAAATTCAAAGGCGCATGTATAGTCGTGCTCGAGTAACGGCGATGGACTCGCGATCTGTCACGTTGGCACCTAATATACCTCTGGCGGAAAGTGGGTGTGTGGATACTACCTATACACCTCTGCCTACCCCTTCGGGGACCCTTGTGGGAAGGCGTGGGATATATATATATATATATATATATATATATATATATATATATATATATATATATATATATATATATATACTCGAAGAGCTCTTTATACAACGCAGCGTATTGGGTTTGGGTTTAAAGAATTTAATATTATAGTATTATTCTGTTTTTTGATACTGTACCTCTCGCCATCTATAGGGAGTTCACTCCATAATAAGGCTGAGGCAACAGCACCCCGTTAAGGTCCCGAGTGAGTAACATGGAATAATAAGAAAACATAAAGATTTTGAAAGGGTCTGCGAAGTGAGATTGTACCTTTGGTGTTGTTTCTTCAGCTTACCACAATCCGCATGCATCGTGCAAAAAAAACAATTCATAACATGTCTACTCTACTCTCTACTCATCGCTTTCGGCTCGTTACTTACACGTTAATGTGTACTCTCGTTGGTAAGCCGTATCTTTGACAGACGTCCCCTTATCCTAGCGGTTGCTATGACTGAGCGCCATATTATATTGCTAAAATTAGGAAAATGGTTCTTGAGTTGTTAATTAGGGAATGTGATTCAAGCTTTGTACAAAAACAATGACAATGAGAGAGACATATACATGAAAACAATGAGAATAATTAACAAGCAATATATGCGAATCGTATAGGCAAATTCTGTATAATTCGACTTTTCTGAACTATCTAAAATATTTAGATCAAATAAATGTTGGCACCTAATATACCTCTGGCGGAAAGTGGGTGTGTGGGTATTACCTATACACTTCTGCCTACCCCTTCGGGGACCCTTGTGGGAAGGCGTGAGGATAGATCAAATAAATAATTATTATATTGGCAAAGCAAATGGTGTGGCTAGAGGCGCAATAATTTGTGAAGATGACGAAAAGCTTGTAGCTTTGGCTTGGACATGTAGAATGGATCATCAAATCAATCGACACGGCGAGCAGGCTTGTAGAAACTGATGAATGTGCATGTAGCGAACGGGATCTGGAGCTCTAGAGTTCTACTCTCACTGCCCAACCCGTGAGAGATTCGGCGTGATGATATGTGCGTATTTCGACATATTTACTGAACCATTGTGATTACTCGTAGTTAAAGCAATATCTGCGTATTGCTTTAACTTAAGTAAAGTTTGTCGGACAGGAATACACCGCACCGGAACTAATGCAACGAAATAGGATGGTATTATTATTAGCGGCCGTTCGCAAAGTAGCACATACCTATAGCTGTTCCTAGATGGCAGACATTTAACATGTTATTTGAAAATCATTACTGCAACGAACGAAGTAGCAACGTTTTTTCTTTGCTCCTCTTACGATAAATATTCCTACTAGACTCAGTTGATTAAATGTCAGTAACTAATAATACTTCGATTCCTAAGTGTACCCTTGCATAATAAAGTGATATAGTGCTCATCCTATGGTGTTTTGTGCTATATTCAAATGGAATTGTTGATTCTGTGAATTCTCTCGAGGAAAACGCGTAAGTGCCACGATCTGCACGGCGCTTCCGACCTTTTTGACGTGGAATTCTTTGAGACAGCATTGAGTAGAACACAATCCGCTTCCAGCGCTCGATTTTGATGCACGTCTAAGGTACAATCCCCCTTCAATCGCTGCAGAATCGACGAACCTTTCGTTCCAGTTGACTGTCGGCATTACCGTCCGTATCTTGTTCTGTTATTGACATATTAGGAGGGTATTAGAGATGAATAGCGATAATAGAAATGACGGTGTATGTGCTGGTTGTCCTAACACTTTAACCGATGTGTGTTTTCTTCACTGCAGTCGATGCCCGGATAAGTACCATCACTCATGCATGAATGTTACTAATGAACAGTTTCGACGTTTTTCTAAGGAGTACACTGACACTTGGATCTGTCCTTCTTGTCGCTGCAAAGAACCAAAAAGCGGAGACAACACTAATACCCCTGTACGCCCAGCACCTGTGTTGCAAGCTTCTAGTATGGAGGATCCTTCGCACTACGATAACGTAACGTTGCGCTCTAAGCCTCGCTATACGGGTGGTTGTACGTGCTTAACAGCTGATAGTATTCGTGACATCATAAGGGAAGAATTTAACAGAACTTTAAATACGCAGTTACGGGACTTAACTTCGCAGGTGGCATCATTTGGTGAATCCGTGTCGTTTCTCAGCGCTGAGTATGACAAGATTAAGGTCGAGTGTGACTCTCAAAAAGCCATGATTGTTAAATTAAAAAAAGAAAATGAATCAATAAAAACCACTACGTACGATCTTACACAGCGTCTGCGACAGATGGAACAGCAATCACGCGTAAACAATGTCGAGATCCAGTGTGTTCCTGAGTATAAGAACGAAAATCTGAGGAATACCATACAAAACCTTGGGCGCGTTATTGATTGTCCGATCTCTGATACCGAATTACACCACTGTATTAGAACGGCCAAAAAGGAAGCAACCAGTTCTCGTCCCAGATCCGTTCTTGTAAAATTTGCGAGTCAGCGCCTACGCGATAAGTTCTTAGCAGGAGCCTATAATTTTAACAAAAAGAATCCGACTGACAAACTGAACTCGAGTCATATTGGGATAGGTGGAGATCACAAAACCCCTATTTATATCACCGAGCATCTTACTCCAGAGAATAAGAACTTGCACGCCGCTACTCGCCTCAAGGCCCGGGAACTAAACTACAAATTCGTCTGGGTTCGTGACGGGAGAATATTCGTGCGGAAGAGTGAAGACACCAGCTACATCCTCATTCGCGACAAAGACACTTTATTAAATCTATCATAACCTGTTCAGTCACATTTTACATGCGATGAAATTTCTACTATTAAATTCAGTAATGTCCATATATATTACCAAAATGTCAGGGGTTTGCGTACGAAGACTATCGATTTTTATAATAATATTGTATGTGTTGATTTTGATATAATAATATTAAGCGAAACATGGCTTAATGATAGCGTATTTGATTCGGAACTATTTGATGGTCGATACGTAGTTTATAGGCGCGATAGACAGTCGAGTGGTTTTCATAATTAAAAAAAATGGCGGTGGAGTGCTGATTGCCGTGAACACACGCTTTCATTCTAAACGATTGCTTGAGTCGGAGTCACGATGTGAAGATCTCTGGGTATGCGTCGAATTTAATAGTGACAACAGTATTTTGGAGAGGTTATTAATTTGCGCTGTTTATCTGCCCCCACCGATACAACTGCATATTTTGGATGAGTTCATAACCAATACAAACGGCGTATTTGATAGCACTCCGGTTAACAATGTTCTGATCGTTGGGGATTTCAACTTGGGATCTATAATCTGGCCTAGCTATGACGTCGAAGCATCTGGCTCTAATGCCTCCTCTAGTAATAGTACATATACTGGAATGTTACTTGATTTTACAGCATTGCACAACTTAACTCAATATAATACTGTACGTAACAACAAAGACAGATTATTAGACCTTGTTCTGTGTAACACAGAAGTCACAAAATTATCGTCCTCTACTTCCAATTGCTTGTCAACTATTGACCCACTTCATCCGCCTCTAGAATTTGACGTGCCATTCCAAAGTGTAAACAGTCTATCGTTTAATACGGTTTCAAAGTACTGTTTTTTTAAGGCGGACTATCAGAAGATAATTGCTGACTTAAAGGCTATATGCTGGAAGGAGGATTTTGAAAGCTGTGCCACAGTAGACGATATGATCTCCATCTTGTACACCCATTTACGCAAAATAATTCAAGCTCACGTACCCAAATCTAAACCTCGTTCGAAAAAAATCCCAATCTGGTTCTCCAAAAACTTAATTGGCCTCCTCCGCGAAAAATTAAAGTATCGAATAAAACTTCGTAAATTTGATAACCCCCGTGATCGCATTTCACTACAAATATTAAGTAAAAGAATAATTAAATTGAAATCGGCTTGCTATTCCAAGTACATCACGTGCCTTGAATCAAACTTATCATGCAATCCAAAACTCTTCTGGTCCTACATTAAATCAAAGAAAAATAACGATAGCAAATTTCCTTCAGAAATGCATTTAGATGACCAAGGAGCTACTAATGGAAGTGACATATGTAATCTGTTTGCCGCGAATTTTTCATCCGTGTTTACTAAAGATACACCTTCTAAATGTTTTTCTCGTGAAAAACAGCCATCTCTTACAAGCAACTGCCTAACTGCCATTTCCTTTACGGTCGATCAGGTTAAAAGAGTTTTAAAAAGACTTGACCTATATAAAGGAGCTGGTGCAGATGGAATTCCATCTATTTTCATATCCAAATGTGCTTCAGTTTTGGCTATTCCATTATGCCTAATTTATAATAAATCCTTGAAATCCGGTATCTTCCCATCGGCCTGGAAACAAGGCTTGGTTCTTCCAATATTTAAAAATGGTAAGAGAGAATCAGTTAACAATTACCGTCCGATTACGATCTTACCGGTTTTTGCGAAAGTCTTCGAAAAACTTATCTGCCCCATTTTAACATGGCATATCAAACAAACTATTTCTCCCAGCCAGCATGGTTTTATAAAGGCTAGGTCTACATCTACCAATCTTTTTACTTTTGTCGAAGATGTGACGAAGTACGTCGATAGCCGTTTTACAGTAGATGCTATTTATACGGATTTTAGTAAGGCATTTGATAAAGTCAACCATAAATTACTTTTAAGTAAACTAGACAGTTTTGGCTGCGGTGGAAGTTTTCTCAGCTGGTGTGGGTCTTATCTCACTGGAAGAAAGTCTGTTGTTGTTGTTAACGGCTTTCATTCTGATCCATTTGTAGCTAGTTCAGGTGTCCCGCAAGGATCACATCTTGGTCCCTTATTTTTCAATTTATTTATTAATGATATCTGCAACTGCTTTAAACACTCATCCTATTTACTTTTTGCTGATGATCTAAAATTCTATAAGAAGATCGAGTGTCCTCAGGACTCTCTTTTATTGCAACAAGACCTAAATCGTTTAGTGTATTGGTGTGCTGCAAATGATATGGACCTTAACATATCCAAATGTTATTACATTCAATTCACACGTAAGAAAGTGAGTCATTCCGCTAACTATTTAATCAACCATGACTCCATTAAGCGCGTTTTTAGCATTCGCGACCTGGGAGTCATCTTAGATTCTAAATTGCGCCTCCATATGCACATCGAAAATATTGTAAACAAAGGTTTTAAAAACCTAGGCTTTATTTTGCGCAATAGCAAAGACTTTAAATCTCCACACACAAAAATTATTATCTATAATAGTATTGTACGTAGTGGATTAGAATACTGCAGTATTATTTGGAACCCGTACTACGATATTTACAAAAATAGAATAGAATCAATTCAGAAACGATTTCTTTGGCATCTTGTTTATAGTTGCAATTTAGGCAATAATTTGAAATGCTATAACGATAGACTAAGCTATTTTAAAATTGCATCCCTCGCTGATCGTAGACGTATAGCCGACCTAGTGTTCTTCTTCAAGCTTGCTAATAGTATACTGGATGCACCTAATATTTTGAAACAATTAAGATTTAATGTCCCATTAAAATTACCTAGAGCATCCAGGTACAACTTATTTCAAATTTGTTCCAACAAGTCGAACCTAGGCTTAAATTCACCATTAAATAGAATTATTAGAAGTTTCAATGTAACATCTAAAACGAAACAAGTCGATATCTTCGCACGCAACCTTAATTCCTTTAAAATCTGTATTTTACGTTTATAGCTAATTTTAATTTTTATAGTTCAATTCTTTTTGATCATGTTCAATCCTCACTAGGTTGTACATTATACTAGGTTACATTCTCTTTTATGTTCAGTTAAACTGTAATTTTAACATTCTAAACTAGTTATAATTTATCTTGTGCTGTGTAAACTAAATTACTAATTATGCTCTTGTTCGTATATTGCATGCCGTCGCCACCTATAATTGTAGTGGCACTCACCATGTATACATGTACCGTGTTCATTGATAATTGTTTAAGTGCTTTCTATGTTGGTGGCCTTTGAATAAATAAATAAATAAATAAAAATATACCATAAAGTGATGCTACAAGGCTAAAATTAAATCCTCAAGCTCTTTGACTTAGCTGACCGCAGGATCTCACTTTGGTTCGAAGTAGGTCACGCCGTCTCTTCTAGACGCATCGCTGTGGTTTTTGCATTAAACAAGTGCTGTATTGCAGAGCGAACCCATTTAAAACCTACGTGAGGCTTTTAAAGGAATTTGTGGAAATAGTCTAATATTTATGAAGGCATCTCTCCTCCTGTAGTCGCGATGAAAAGTGAAGTAAGTCGTACATAATACAGATTTTTGCTTGAGTACAGGCAGAGGTTGCCCAGTTTATAGGTATCTCACACTTTTTCATTAAAGTTAAGCACGTACCTAGTGATACAAATCACCGTACTAAGATTAGGAAAACTTATTGATATAGACTGAGGCCTAAAAATGCATATCGCTCTTTGCCCTTGCAAATCTGCTGCGAATAGTATTTTGAGAGAGCTCAAGAAAATCAAAGGTTTGAGAGGTTTCTAATATAAATCCTTCCGGAATAAACTTTGTAATACAAAAATAACTTTTTGTGATGAAATTTGTTTTACTTTTATGCGAAAACTACAGAATAAAATTGGATGAAATTTGCCACAGTATTTGTATTTTTTATTCCAGGACAAAAACAAATCTCAGTCAGTAAAATCAAATGTTTCGCTGATGAACCGGCGGGCACAGCTAATTTATAGTGTATTATTATAGACGAGACACAAGTAAAATCACATACAGTATTACCATCCAACACTAAGTCATGAGTTCAACAGTAGCAACTAGTAATTAACGAATTGCCGTTCTTATTCAATTACAGTACTGTTATGCCTTTTACTTTTCGTGTTTCAATGTCTGATAACTATCGACTAATGATGGTTATAACAACTAGCCAATTTTGTACACACAATACCATTTCTCTAGTGTTTCGTTTCGGTAATTAAATTTGAGACCATAGTAAATGGTTTAAACGTGCACAGTTTGTAATTAGCAAAGACATTCAAAATTTCTTTGGTTTACAAACTTTAAGATTTACAGAGAAATTTATATACGAGTATTCATGGAGATAATTTTATAAATGCGAATGTAGTTCTTACGTTGTGTAAAAACAACTCGCGTGCACTTGGGTGTGATTGTAAAGATCAAGAAAGGCATGTTTCGTTGGTTTGGGAATGTAGAAAGGATGAGGGATATAACATTTACAAAACAGATATACAAAGCAATAGCGTGTGCAAGATGAGGTGGAGGAAGACCACGTTCCAACTACCCAGATCAAATCGATCCGACACTCAAGGATGGGAACGTCAAGAGTACTTAAAACCGGCGAGGAGAGAGCAGCAGAGACTGATGAATGTGGACGAAGCAAAAGAGGTGCATATTATTTAGCTGAGAGAAACGCTCTACTCTGTCTGCCTAATTTAACAAACTATTCATTGGAATTTAAAACGCGTACGATCGAGAAGCAATTCAAAGGCTGTAGTCATTCTTGAGTAGCAGCGATGGACTCGCCATCTATCACGTTTGCACCTAAAATATATCTCTGGCGGAAATTCGGTGTGTGGGTACTACCTATACATCTCTGCCTACCTCTTCCGGGACCCTTGTAGGAAGGTGTGACGATATTGTAAATAAACAAATCTTATCATAATATATTATCTTTCTTCTGCTATATCAAGAAATGAAAAAGAACTAATCTCTGCCCACCAGATAAACTATTGTTTGTTGCGATGATTTCATCTGACTATTTGCGAAAGCAACCGTGTTAAAATTGATGTGAAGTGTACTCTCGGGAACACGATGTTTATAAAAACAGCTTTCATGATAAAAAAATATACCCATCAGAGTATCTTGAGGAAAACAGGTCTGTGTTTTTTGCTGACGGCTGAGCAAATTTTCCGCGGTTTCATTATATATAGAATTCATTTTATTCGTGTATGTTTCAGCCTTTGGTGGAAAGAAGGTTTTAGTTTATAATTTCTGGACATTTTAGAGTTGATATCAATCATTCGTTTATGCACAAACAACTTCATCCATGTACAGCAAATCCTATATGGATAAACTTTGTAGCCACACTAAAAAATAAATATTTTTTATAGGTATACTAGCTATCCCGCTATTTCGGTGAAAGAATAAAAGCACGATCTCGATAGAAACACGATCGCAGCGCCACCTATCGGGTCCAATTGTGAATCTAAACCATTCTCGAATCCACCTGAACACACAGAAAATTTCAATAAAATCGGTCCAGCCGGAGTTCAGTGACATACACACGTACAGAAGAAAGAAGGAATCTTCTCAAAGGCATGCAGATTTCCTTTCGATGTTTTCTTACAACATACAGCTAGATTTGAGATTAAGCAAGTTGCTTTCGGGTTTCGATTTTGAAATGTGTTGTAGGCAACTACTGGAACCAATAGGCCACCATGGCTCAAGAGTCGACAATTGAAGTGATAATGTGGAAATTATAAATATATAAATTATATATAATGTCAAAGCCAAGTCGAAGGATACTACAAAAGTAGCAACAAAATTAAACGTTCAAGCGCCTGTCACGATTCTATCCGTAAACAATATCGGATTAATCCTTATTTAAGAACCGCTTGCCCGCCGATGTTTAAAGTTCTTCGTTTATGTGTTTAGAAGGATTGGGTTAAATTGTACTCTTTCATCTTTGTAACATTTTAAGCTCTTGCAGTATAATTCTATGACAGAGGTATTATTGATAAGAAGCAAAAAGTATCGCAAATAAAATGTAACTATGCACGTTTCTCTACTATAAGACATTGAATACTGGTAGGTTTGTCGAATCTTCTAGAGATACATAAAATTATGAAACTAGAAATCATAATTGAAATCTTGCTAATGAATTCCTAAAAGTCGATGGTTTAGGAATATCTTGCACAGAAGAATCAAGAAAAACGTTCCTCGAATATAATTATTACATATTTAATAAACTATTGCCTTAAAGTTTTTTTTTATGTATCAAATCTGTTAAGAATTACTTTTCTCAAAGGAATTGTGTTATAAAGCAGAAATAAAAAGAAGAAGCGCTCGGCATAACCGCTTTGAACCATTTAAAATTCCAAACCGAATGTATTCCATACATTTAGATTTATCGTTATAGCAGCACCTTCGCGAAAAGAAATATCTCTTACCCTAATCGTGCATTATCCTTAAACCAATAGGTTAAGCATAAAGATGCCACGTGAACCCTTGGAGGAGCTAAATGACTATTGGTGCCGATGAGACAATTGTCTCTTGATTTAGGGGTCGATTTCGATAGCCGACGGCGGGGAACAATAATAAGACTTGGACAGAGTAGACGAGTTACAGAGAGCGTCCAATTGGAATTTTACTCCGCAATTGATAGATGGGATCAGTGATGCTTTAAGATTTCACTGAAAGTTAGTCGAGGTCTCTCTTATAAATCTTAATGAGTTTATAAGAAGAAATGGGATTTTGTGATTTTATCTTACATAATCAACGTATTAATTTTATCGTTCTGAGTTAAGTTACTCACAAGGACGAGTTTCTCCAGAGCTGTTGCGATTAATTAACGGAATATATTTGTGACATATTACCTTTTCGAAAAGGTGTTGAAAAAAACAAGAATTTTGAGCTAAGCAGCTATTTATGAATATTGTTACTTCAAATTTAACCAATAGCCCAACTTTTCATCATAAATTGCTTCATACAAAGTCAATATTTCAGTAAAATGTTTAATTACTCCTTACCTCGAAACAAAAGTCTATAAATTGGCGTGGTGGCGCCCGAAGTTTCCTTTACGGATACCGTAATAAAATTTCATAACCAACTCGAATATAATGCGATTGCGCTCTGAATAATTTATCTGTATTATTCATTGCTCTGAACCCTTTCGAATAAGCGCGAACTTCAACGAAAAGTTTTATTGTTTACACCGTTCTTTGGAAAAGTCCGCCCAATTGTTTCTTTACCCTATTCACTCTGGTATCTTCGGTATCTTTCATCTCCTTCTAACGTGTTATTGCTGACTCGGAGGCTGTTTCCTTCCTGCCCTTTATTGGATTGATATCGGACTGTTATTTTTTTTCTCTGTTTAGAAAATTTGGAGCCTATGTTGTTTCCCCGCCGACTGGCTTTGTTGCCGTTGGCTCGCGTGAAAAGGATTTCCATCCGTTATGATCGAGCTTATAGACGCTTCGTGTTGGAATGTGTTTTTATTTTTTTGATGAGGAAGCATTTATTCTTTTATTGCCGTGATCCGAGGTTTTTGCCAACCTTACTAATGGATTGATGAACAATCTCAATTCATGTCTGTTCTATTCATACCTCTACAAATATTACCGCCCATTTTTAACCTGAAACACAGGTTCACACAGCTGTCGGGTCGGGTATAACCAAATGAGTTTGCAAAGACTATATTTATACAACGTCAACGCTTTAAAAACAAATTGTGTAAATTTTTGGATCTGTTTACACTTTATCTGTATTCTAAAATACTGTAATTCATGGTAAAGAAGACATTTTCTGAAATTGAGTAAAATGATTTGTCACATCGTGAGAGGAATGATAGAGGAGACATTAAAAGTCGTATGTATATTCGTGCTTCAGTACCGGAGATGTACTCGATATCTGTCACGTTGTCACCTCAAATATACTCTTGGCGGAAAGTGGGTGTGTGGTTACTTCCTATACAATTCTGCCTACCCCTTCGGGGATCGATGCGGAAAGGCGTGAGGGTATATATCTACTTACAATCGCCTTATTATCTTTGTGTACATGTCATGAATGCAGTTAGCATTTACAAGTGACGTTATGGTTCATTTGGATATTCTGTGTTCAAATTGCGCCTATTCATTATTAAAACGTGCTGTTTGTTATCTGGTAGACTTTTTTCATCTTGACATATCAGTTAAACAATGGATACACTAGATGGCGTTTCTAGTAATAATTTGTTACTAAAATATTATATTTCAATAATTCTTAATTTCTTAACCTCTTCTTCTTAACAAAATATTTCAATAAACTTATAAATATAAATTTTCATCATTTTGATTTCACTTTATCCAGCCATATAATAAAAAAAAGGCAGTGCGCGTGCAATATGCCAGGTATGTAAAGCCTCCATAAGCGTCAGTAATCGCTTACCATCAGGCGGACCGCACGCTTCTTTGCTATCCTTACGGTATAAAATAATAATAATATCATCGTAGTCAAAGATTAACTTCACAATTTCTCCTCTAACTATTAAATCTTCAACGTAACATTCTCCCGCTGGTAATGTTTAAGGCAATCATAAATCAGGTGACGTCATATACGCTGCGACTAACATGCCGCTCAGTGCAGACATTAACCTAGTACCAATCTAGTGTATCCTGCTATCGATGCTAAGCGACTATGATGCATGTACATTCAGACATAGAGATAGCGAAACAAATAGGTCATGTGAGTCGTTGGACTGATTATATTTGGATTTAGTTTCACGTTGAGGATTAATAAAAAGCTGCAGGGGCCATGTGGTTTGAATTGTGATTGCCAGTGTGAATGAATGGGTTGTAAACCAATATTTTTTGCTGTATGTAATTAATTATAGTTATTTGTCCGACCGCTATCATTACGGTGAAGGAAAATATAGTGAATAATTCTATGAAATAATAATAAATACCTGGGACAATTCCACACAAATTGACCTAGTCCCAAATTAAGCAAACTTGTGTTATGGTAACTAGACAACGATATATTTACTTATATAGATAGATATATACTTAAATACATAGGACATCCAAGACTAAGATACAAATATTCGTGTGCATCACACAAATATCTGCCCTCAGCGGGATTCGAACCCGCGACCTCAAGTTTCGCAGTCAGGAGCTCTAACCACTAGACCAGACGGTCGTAATAATAATAATAATTCGTTTGGAAAAAAGTATAAAACTGAGCCCAAGAGATGGAGAGTTCTGCAACGGTGGCATATATGTATATTATACCTCCAACGAAAATCTGCACGATACTTTGTGTATAAAAGATTTTGAACTTTAGGAGGTCGGTCAAAACAATACATGAGAGAACACCTCTTTATTTCTTTAATCACTAAAAACCTAATTTGTACCAGTTTACTGTTTACGTTCACTGGCCAATAGTTATAGAAGAAGCAAGAGCATATTTGCTGTTACGATCTTTGTTCCGTGTTGATTGTTGCCTGAGAGGAATTCAATAAACGAGATCCGTTGATGTAGATGAATATGATTCGGAAAGAAACAAAACGTAATAGAACAAGAAGAAAAACGAAAAGAGTAAAGAAATTAGATGGATAAATATTAAAATCTTAGTACATGTCCCAGCCTACACAATACATGAAAGAGTTTTAATCAATAAATCACAAAATTCACATTGAATGTTCGTGTTTGGATCACCAAACGAAACTGTTAATCGAAACTAGTAGTTTTCAAACGCAGAACATTTTATATCATTCCCATGAAAACGATGAAAAGTTTATAGCTTTTTACGCAATCGATGTTAGTATTTTATGACTTGACGTCAATTTTGAAGTATGACTAGAAACTAGCTCTGTTGACATTATTGATTGTTCGACCAGCTAACCTTCTTTATTACTTTTTCGTTGAAATTCTTGTATGTATGTATATACCTAATATCGTTACGCCGGGAAGCTCATGGGAAAGACTAGACAGTAAAGTTTGGGAGTAAAAGGGAAAAGTACTACTTTACGTTTCTTCATTTAGACTTAAAATTTTATACAACAGTAGTAATTTTTCTCAACTATTTCCGTATCTGAGCCATCGTTAAATTCCTTTATAAACATAGCCCCATTCACATCAGTCACCTAGCGAATTTACATATGGCATACCAGGAATATAGTTACTATAAGGAAATCCACGTTGTGTGAGTAACAAATGACCAGGTCAGGGACTTAAACAAGCTTCCAGAAATCGGTAAATCTAACTAAAGCAGATGTGCTTTGTTTCGAGAACTTACATTCTGCGGAGGAATCTAGTCCTAGGTATAACTTTATTCCTGTTTTGTTTGTCTAATTCCTGTTTTCTAAACTTTTTTGTTGCACATACAAACATCATCGAGCTGAACGAGGTTGGCAAATATGAAACTAAAATAAAATTTAGGGCAAAAGAAAATTTAAGTCATAAAATGTTTATCTAAAATTTGAGTTGACTTAAAATTATTTATATACAAATATAAATAAATAAAGCATTGAGTGACTAAATGACTAAATAGAAACCTTGGGATAATCCCACTCAAATTGACTTAAGGAACTAAACGACGATATACATACTTACTCGTATATAATATATGTATACACAAAGGACATCCAAGAATAAGGAAATATTCGTGTTTATCACACAAATATCTACCCTCAGTGCGAATCGAGCAGGAGACCTCAAGTTTCGAAGCCAGGATCTCTAGCCCTATTAGACTAGACGGCCGTGTGAATCAGCGTACATTTAATATTTTTTCGAATTCGCATATTCGTGATTTTTTCATGGTCGACGCAATTCAATACAGTATTGAGGGATGCCCAACTTTATTTGCAGTACCAAATATCGAAGGTAAAGCCCCTAGATCCTAAACAAACAATAAACGTAAAACGGAATAGATTCACGGTCTCCTAAACTAAGCCAACAAAAACCGTTAGCGAGCAAACATAAGATTATAATGATAGTGTTTTGTAAGTGCACATTTAAAAGCAGCCCCCTTTTTATGCCTTTTAAATAAGTTTATACATGTTACTTTGTTTATTTTGAATTACCCGTAAATGCAAATTCCAATCTATTTTTTTAACTCGACATACAAAAGTAGGATGAAATTGTAGAAAAGCAGAAAAATGTATAATATCAAATAGCTTTCCTAGTAACCTTATGATATTATTTTACGTTCCACGAGTGCATCACCGCTATCATCCATATTTAATGGTTACCATTGTCGTTTGCCTTTATGCAAGCTCTTCCGAGCTGCACTGGCGGATAAGCTTCTTGCTGTTCATTGTTTTCATATTATATATTGACTCAAGGTATAAATTACCTATAATATACATTGAACAAATGGTAGTCCATATGTTCAATGTTTGTTGTTCTATCCCTGACTTATGCAGTCTACAGATTAGTTCAAACGAGATAATTATAGTCAAACATTTCAAAGCTAGGCTCTTGTCGGTGACTGGATGCGGCTCCTTCCATTTGCCTCTATTCAGCACACTTCCTTTGACCTCTTGCTTACTACCCTTGGTCTGTTTCTCCCTTTATCCTTACTTTTCTATAATTTAAATCAACAATTGTAAGTCCACTGCTTTCTGACCAACATACTATGCATTCAGGTCTGGTGAAACCTTCACGTCCTAGCTATCGCAGTTGATATCATCTGATTATGGGGCTGGTGGTCTACTCTTCATTTGTGCTTCTTCTCTGGACTACCATTCTGGTATAATTTTTCTGCCGCGTTCGTTTATCCTAGCCTTGGTACACCTACCCTCATTCCATCTAGCTAATGTGATGCGATATAGAGAACAGGACCAACCAAAAGTGACGTTATTATGAACGAAAAGGAACTTAACGTAAGTCCCCACAACAACCTTAAATTCTGTGTAATAATAGACCACTTACTCGTATCTACGACGGCGGATGGAGCAATCGGAAGTTTTTTACATTGTATGGAGACGCTTCGATGATCGAGCTGGAAGTGGTGGGGCTATAAAAACTTTTAAAGGCTCTTTGTTTATTTTTGTATCATTCAAAATATCACACGAACATGAAATGACCAGCCTGATAATAAGGGTATGATTGCTCAGACATATGGTTAACACATGATTAGATATCTTGGCTTGAAATACTTTGTTGAAATATCGTGAATTGTGTTAAAAAGGATTTTTGAATCAGTTTTGAATGAAGAATGGACCGATATTTTATAACGTACTTTTAGTTCCTACATTTGTTGTACTAAATGTATCTTCTTCTGTCTTTTGTTATAATCTAATCAATGTGACAGCTAGAAAATTGTAGTTTACTCAACGTTAATGAACCTAAGCTTTTAAACAAAGTAGGTAAATACCAAAAATAAATACACCAATCGCTATATGTAGACCGATAAAGAGAAAAATAATCAATTAGTAATAGCATGTAAAGTAAATACTGGCTAATGACTACATAGTAGTATAGTTACAATTAAAATGCACAAGTCAGATACCAAGCCGGGCGATAAGGACGGCCCTCCGTGATAACGGACGATGCACGCCACCCAGTAATTGTTACCGCTTGTAATTACGACCTTTATGTAACTATTGTGTTACGACTAATCAAAGTAGGTGTTCTATATCTTTAGAAGCAAGTGGTTGAGTGGTTTGTGTTGTTAGCTGCAGAGTTAAGATTGTAGATCGATATCCCCGGTATCTATAATTTTCATTTCTGAACTTAAATTAGTGTTTTAGAAAAGCGCGAGCTAATGTAAATTATGGTGGAGAAAACCTTCGTATTATGTTTAAAAAAATATCTGGGCTTTTTATAGTTGTGCTTGAGACACGGCGACAGATTCTACATCTGCCAATATTTTTTCGGCGAAAATAGAATGCTTTTGTCTCGGATAAGAGGCGAGAACATATTATATCTGATTTGGTTGAAGGCTTCAAGAATGTTTATGTAGACTTTTTGCGCATGACGTAAGTATTTCTGCGAGAATAAACAAATGAAGCACCCAAATAATTAAAATCGTCCGCCTTGCACACTAAATGTGTAATATGTAAGAACACCGTATTGATTCTAAGAATCATGTGGTCAGGTTATTTACGGGTATTATTTAAGCTATCACCAATTTAATTAGTTTTGTGTTTCTTAAATAATAGGGTTTGTCCTCAAAATAGTAGATCTGTCACCAAAATGTAGT
>JACCPG010011342.1:0-144186 GCA_016069955.1 Drepana arcuata
ATACTTATGACGCTATATATAAAAAATAATATATATTTTGATACTATGGAAAATGTTACTCAATTTCTTCACACGGCGTGCGACATAGTTGTAATGCCTAATAGAAACAATACAATACAAGTTGTAAGTAGATCACAAATCTATAATATTCTGTCTGTTAATTAGGTATTTAAAAAGTATTATATACGAGCTTTACGGTGAAGGAAAACATCGTGAGGAAACCTACATACGTCTGAGAAGAAATTCAAAGGCGTATGTATAGTCGAGCTTGAGTAACGGCGATGGACTCGCCATCTGACACGTTAGCACCTAATATACCTCTGGCGGAAAGTGGGTGTGTGGGTATTACCTATACACCTCTGCCTACCTCTTCGGGGACCCTTGTGGGAAGGCGTGAGGATATATAAATTACAAGTAGTGTGTATTAATGGATAAACTCCCCATCATCTTTGCCTACCCTTGATTCACTGACTTCACGGGATTGTTTTAGGAATCCGTGAAAATACAACACTCAAGACATAGCTTGCTTGAGAATATAGATATATATTCGTTTATATAATGTTTGTTACTGAAACACGCGTGAACGGCTGAGTGGGGTTGAAGGCTGATGAATTCAATATTTTTTTTTGTATTGTCTCTCGTAGCGTGAGCTCCGGGAACTTTTTTGCTACTTAACCGGTCAATGGCGAGACCTAGGCCTCCAGCCAGGCACTTTATTTTTAAGCAACACAGCTAAGGCCACCCCCTGTGGGGTACGAACCTCGGCTTAGGGCGTTGCTGGATCGCGAGCAAGGGAGCTGGGCTGGACTATGAATTCTAAAACGAGGTAGTCTATATATATATTCATACATATCATCACGCCGTCCCTAACAAATTAGGCAGAGAGCATAGTGCGCTAGTTCATCAGTCTCTTCATACATGCTCTCCGGTTTCGACCACTCTTGATGTTCCTGTCTTTGAGCGTCCGATCGGTTTGATCTAGGTAGTTGGAACGTGGTATATACAGTATATATATTACGCTGGCTTTGAACTACTCCCACTTAACACCACCTATTCAAGTCTCAATGATACCTATTACCGGATTCTTGTTGATCATAAGTATTTCACAGGCATTGTTCAAATAAGCATACTACAATAGCCTTATCTCATAGATTCTGATAAAGAATGAAGTTACTTAAGCCTCAAGTAACTATAACGTCGGCTATTTAGTTTTTTTTTTTTATACAACAAGAGTGGCAAACAAGCATACGGCTCACCTGATGGGAAACGGTTACCGCAGCCTATTCACGCTCACGATACCAAAGTATCACCTGCGCGTTGCCACTCTGTGTTCGAAGAGTTATATTGTGTTGGCAGCATAATAGGAATAATCCCTCAGCTGCCAACACAATATAACAATCCTCCCCCCTCCCCAAGGAGCTCATTACTGTTAACCTTATTCACCGCGTAGGAACACAACACAAAACATTGTGTTATTTGACTACGGACTTCTATAAGGTGGAGGTCCTGCCCCAGTCGGGCAGCTCCAAATTAGAACGGGAAACCCGTTATGTCCTACCTCTCTCATTTAGTTGTATTGTTTCGTTACTAATAATTAATTACACACTAGTTCAGCTCTAGTTGTTGTACGGCACAAAGTAAAAGTGTGTTCTGATTTCGAGGGTCAATGCAGGTTTAGCCTCCAGGGTGACTTGGAGAGATATTGCCAAGGCTACGTCGAAGCCTGAGAAGTTATACTGGGTGAAAGAATATTGGATTATATAGGGTGCTTTTCTATGACGAGTACTCCTTAAACCTCCCAACAACGGCTCTTATCTTATATAGGTATTATCAATACTCATTATTGAAATTGTATATTATCGGACAGATAAAATCAGTCTTAATAAATACTACTGTACAGTTTCCAATAATGAGCTCCTTGGGGAGAGGGGAGAATTGTTATATTGAGCTGGCAGCAGAGAAATTAGTTTCATTATGGTGCCAACACAGTATAACTCTCCGAACAATGAGCGTGCAAGTGATGATTCGGAATCGTTAGCGTAAAAAGGCTGCGGTAACCTTTTTCCATCGGGTAGGCCGTATGCTTTTTTACCACTCTTGTTGTATAAAAAAAAGTGTTCGCAGCATAATGGGACTAATCCCTCTGCTGCCAACACAATATAACAATCCTCCCCCCTCCCCAAGGAGCTCATTACTGGAAACCTTATTCATCGCGTAGGAACACAACACAAATAATAGTGTTATTTGGCTACGGACTTCTATAAGGTGGAGGTCCTGCCCCAGTCGGGCAGCTCCAAATTCGAACGGGAAACCCGTTATGCTCTACCTCTCTTGTTTTATTTTTTTGAGACCAGCTTATACATTTGTTTATCCAGTGTGCCAAATTTCACCCAATTCCGTTCAGTAGCTTTTATGAAAGAGGAACAAAATTACTACAAACTTCCACATTAATAATGTTAATAGGAAGTCTGTATCTGTAATTGAAGAAAAAATACAGGTAAGAAAATCACGCAGCGAAGAGCTCCGAGCTACTTTAATAAACTTCTCCTATTTAATTACAATGAGAAATAGAAAGCTAAATGCACCTGGTAAGGAATGAAATGCAAAAATCAATCTGCTGCTCTCGACGGCTAAAAGCGGGAAGTAGGGCAATCTGTAAACTAATTTATTTCATCGCTAACCGCTATAAACGGAATATCAAATGCAGACGCTTTTCAAATGGAACGAGATTTTATTAAACAAGTACCGTTAATGAACAAACAGGATACAAATATGTGATACTATCTACATATCTTTGGAAAAAAAATGTATTTTAATTCAGATATGACATACCTATAACACCCTTCGGGGTAGGAAGTGGTTTGCCCCACATCCTCTTTCATTAGGAGATATGATTTAGGCTCCAATAGAGAAGCTATCGCCGTTTCTCAAGCTCAACTATACCTCAAAATATTATTCTTCACCAAAAATTTCATGATGATTTAGAAATGCAGAAGAAACTTACAGTCAGGTTATGAACCTACAGATTTGATTTTGCAGACGAAAACTTGAACCAGTCGGTAAAATGTTATTGAGTTATATTATTTGAAAACAATCCTCGTGAATATACACGAGAGACGTTTAGTTTTAACTAGCTGCGGCTCGTGGCTTAGCCCACGATAAAAATATTACATAAGTAGATTCTTTCGTGGTTAATTTTTCTGAAAATATCATATCCTGTCTTTATTCAGCTTAAAAATAATCTTGGTGATATTTTGATAATAAGATGATATTCTGCACAGAGATTGTGCAGAAATTCATCTAATTCCATTCGGTAATTTTCGTATGAAAGAACAAAGACATCCTTACAAACATTCGCATTATAACATTAGTAGGATATAGAACATATATATTATTAGAGTCAGAGTAAGTCACATCTAGCTGAGTGGCTATCTTGAAGGCAGGATATATACAGGCGGAAGGAAAAATCACGGCTGGCTGGATCGAAGGAGCACTCTGTATTCATTGTGCATCCCCGCCGGTGCATTGGAGTCCGATCACGGCGGCCGGGCATACACTGCACGACAAACACTCGCCAATTGCCAACTCTCGCTCCCAGATTTTGTTTTACCTATTCGATTCATTTTGAATTTAGAACTGAAATAAAAAATATCCAACAAACTTGCGCCAGCCAATGCACCATCTCCTTTCGTTTCAGTCTTCTCGTAAAGAATTAAGTACTTTTTTTTTGTAATTATTGAAATCGAGTCTGTCATTAAGAATTTCCTGTGTTCTTTGTGTTTTTTGTAACTTAAAGCGTGCTATCAATATTAGAACTCCTCGAAACAAAATTTGTCGTACGATGAATTTCAAATCTTATTTGAAAAGCACTCGTATCCGTTCGCCTGACAAACAGTCTGTGTCTACTCATCAATGTGAAGTGGGTAAGCCTAGGTAGATCATTTGGCTTTTACCAAAAAAGAAAATGAAATAATGGGGAAATGTATTACGAATGTTTTGAATATTCAAACATTGTAATGTTTCCAGTCTCAAGGATGGGATGTGCAAGAGTACTCAAAACCGGCAAGCGTGTATGAAGAGACCGATGAATTTGGATGAAGCGTAATAGGTCTTAACTTGCTCTATTCTGTCTTTATACCTCGTAAGGGACTCGGCGTGATGATTTGTATGTCATTTTATTTGGTTTCCACTTGTCCATTGTATTGATTTTTTTGTTGGCCAGAAATATATTTTTTTAATTTTGCTCGTAATATGACGGAATAGTTTTTATATATAACACGTAACATGTCGATGAATCAGCATCCGGTATACAGGGTCCATCGTATGCAAGAATCGGCACTCTCAAGGGAGCCAGGCGGAACACGAGCGCTTTTCTACGGGAATAATAATGCTGAAACGAAGGCCGATTCTGTACGATCAATAAGACACATGTTCATACGTGAGATATCTTTCGGATACTTGATCTTGTGATCTTGTTGTGCCGTTGCAAAAGTAGTTGCCTGCGACACAAAGATCGCATTTTCGAATCCCGACTGTACCAATTAGGTTTTCTGAACTTAAGTACAGTGATTACTCACACCACGAGCTTTACGGTGAAGGAAAACATCGAGAGGAAACCTGCATACGTTTGAGAATAAATTCAAAAGCGTATGTATAATCGTGCTTAAGTAACAAGTAACAAGCAATGCACTCGCCATCTGTCGCGTTGGCACCTAATATATCTCTGGCGGAAAGTGGGTGTGTGGATATTACCTATACACCTCTGCCTACTCCTTCGGGGACCCTTATGGGAAGGCGTGAGGATGATCTTGTTGTAATAATTATTTTCATTGTTGGTAAAAAAACAGCCCCCATGCCTTCATAATTAATGATAAATCCATCCTCTCCAATACCCAAGTATATCGAATGAAATATTGTGAGGACACCTGCACATCTTTGTGAAAAAAGACAAATCCGTACGTAATGTGCTTGAAACTACGTTTATACGTATGTAAATATGTTGGTTACACCTCTGATTACCCCTTTGGGGACTCTTGTAGGAAAGCGGAAAGATATTGTTAATTATGTTGATTAGAGATATTGATAAGAGATATTGTTTAGTAATAGATCAAATGTTATACTGCTCGAGCGCACATGGTATGAACTGAATAAAGTTGGATCGTTTAGCAATCGTTAAGTGTAAGTCAAGTTTAGTGGCAGTAAACGCGGGGGCCGTAAAAGGGCCGGCTCCTTCGAGGCTTAACTGTCCAACTTCATTACAAACGTACCACTATTGCCCAACTATTCGCTTGTGTTAAAATTTAACTTGGGTTGGACATTCTCGAAAAGCTTGGTTGTTTCAGATGTCATTGCCTAATGAAATAAAGGACTGACCCTCGAACATTTTCTTACACAGAAAAGTCTTCGGAATAAAATTCTTTTATTATATAACTGTAGCAAGAAATGGAATAACAATGTTATCTTTGATTGTAAAGATTATGACTACACATTACATACTCCATAAATATTAATCTTGATTAAGAAACGTTTGACTTCCATATAGGAAATGGAGAGCGAACCGGACAACGGATAATTCCGAAATCGAATTAACAAGGCTCTCACTAAGACGTTGCGTTGGTAAACTAAATAAACCGAATAAATAAAATATGTATTCAAACAATAATGCCAAGTACTAGTGACTACCTAATCCTATACTATTTCCTGATTGAAATCGACCTTCCATTTTAGATTCTAACGTTTTATAATAATTAGTTAAATGCTATCAAATTAAGATTATTTTGATTAAAGTGTATCTTCCTGATCTATTAATTTGTTATTCATGTTGATTGTGGACGAACTATTAGCATTACATGACATTAAGTAAGCCCTTTACGTCAATAGAAGCTATGTATTTCTTCTTCGTGCCTTCCCACAAGAGCCTCCGAAGAGTAGGCAGACGTTTAACATGCCCTCAGTCAATCAGAGTCAATCGCCATTTCTCAAATACGCTTATACGTATATTCACGCCTTCCCATAAGGGTCCCCGAAAGAATAGGCAGAGGTTTGTCTCAGAGATCTCACACACCTACTTTCCGATTTATAGGTATTTTAGATGCCATATTGACATATGGAAAGCCCATCGACGTTTCTCAAGAACTACTATACAAATGGCTTTGGATTTCTTCTCAAACGTAAGTATGTAGGTTTCGGTAGGTCTTGATGTTTTCCTTCACCGTAAAGCTCGAGTTGTGACTAATTATACGTTTATTCATACGTCTTTGAAGTGTGCAGAGATCGGCGCTTTCCTTTTACCGTAAAGCTGGTATGTTTATTCATATATTCTTTATCATTAATGTAGATAATAGTTAACTTGCAACTAAATATTATCACAGTTACGATTGTAATAGCTATCCATCGATTGTGTAGAACATGGTCAGTAGTTTAGTTTATTGTCGGGAGTGGCACGGCCGGGATATAAATCCGGCCGGCACGTGCCTGACTGGACAAAAAATTAACTCCCGCCAACGTCCTGGTTTTATTGCGGCCAATAATGCAGTTTACTGGCCGTTTCTTTTTGTACGTGAACACTTGTCCGATACCCAGTTATGTCCGCTGGTTTCAACTGCTAGTTAATGCTTATGGCCTAAGTCTCATACATATATGCATAGATTGCGGCAATTGTAAATCGAATAACCACGGCATATACTGCAGTGGTCGCCAATTTCGTGGAAACATAGCACTTATATAGGCGATATAAGGACTACATTGTGACGGATAAAAGCATAAACCTTGACCAATAGACATTTCCCAATCTTAGTCCTTTTTCTATCACAAGCAATATTATTTCATAAGCTCATTGAATTGACAACGATCAAAATATTAGACACGTTATATGGAACATATAATATTTTACTCAGTTGCATTAAGTCTACCAATAAAGTGGAAGTGGGCAGACACTACATTTACTTTTATCAGTCGTATTTAGTTTATGTTTTCTTAAATCACTTTAAATATTGACTCGACCTAAATGTATTTGGCATTTTAAGAAAGGTAATAGAATTCTGAATATTAATTGATCAGAGTTTATTTTAGTAGTTTTTATTACAATCCACGCTGGACTCGAAATATGACACGTAGGCGCCAAGTAGAAAATAACGAGTTACACCTAGTCCGCTTGCTTGCCCCTTCAGGGACGGCGTAAAGATGCAGATATAATCCAGAGCTGTAGTGGCTGAATAGTGCGTATAGTCCTCTGCAGCACGAAGATTGCATGTTCGAATCCTGACTACACCAAAGAGTGTTTCTGACCTTAAGCATAGTGATTAACACCACGAGCTTTACGGTGAAGGGAAAACTACAAGTGGAAACCTGCATACGTTTGAGCATACATCTGTCACGTTGGCAACTAAAATATATCTCTGGCGGAAAGCTGGTGTGTGTTGCTACCTATTGCCTACCCCTTCGTACTTATTTTGCCTCCCTATATCTATAAACATTTTTATGTGGTAACATTTCTTACGAAAGAGAACTTCTGAACTCCATGCTCTGCAGGTTCCCCGCTCCATGACTGAACTATTAGGGCATACTTTTTAAATTCCTAATTAAATTCGAAGTATCTTTAATAAAATGGCTAAAAGGGCAAGCAAACCATTAACAATGAGGACAATTTCAATGAATAATAAAAAGCGTCTTATTGCCGACGCCTTTTAACACATTTCATTGTAGCTATGAATAATGTTGCCTCCAGGGTCGATCCTTACATGTATCCGTATCCGGCCGTACTCCGACCGACGGAGAAATTAGCTCGAGTGTTCTTCCCTTTTACCGTGCAATATTATTATGGTGTTTCTTCTGATTATTGTTACTTCGTTGTGTTGATTGTCTTATAAAAATATACACATAACATTTTATTAAGGAAATTATTATTTATCATGTTTTCCATTAACGTGTTGCTCGGGTTAATATTGTTTAGGGATAAATACTGGACTCTCGGCGCTGGATATTATTTTCGTATACATCTTTATTATGTTACATTATCCTTATTACGGGTGTATTAGGACGAAACCTTATTCTTATCCTAAACATACAATACTAAACATATAAAATGAGCCGATTACCCGTTTTAAATTCCATAAAAAGATTACATGTAAATATTTGAGGATTACGCTTGTTGCCAGGCGTGACCTTAACAGAATCTTGTCTAAATTTCGTTCTTTTAAATGTACGACTTTGCGTCCGAAGGCAAAAAATTTAAAAAGTATTTTTTTATACCTTGCTGGTAGTTCTGGTAGTTAAAGTGACTTACAACATGATTATATATGTCCATAATTCATTAATGTGTTATTCGGTTGCAAAAATCAAGACAACTCAAAACTGGCAAGCATTTAAGAGGATGCAGAAAGTGGTTGAAGGCTATTCTATCTGCCCTCTTCGTGGTTATAGGATACGGAGTGATGATCTATCTCCAACTTTTAAAGCAAACACAGTTCACCCACGAAGAAGAGTAATTAAGTTGGCAATAGCCTCTGCGTTTACCACTGAAATGACCACACAAATAGTCAGTGTGCAATGCACGTACACTTCGGTGCAAATAAAGTGCAATGCCTGTTTACTTTACAAGATTATTTCCTTGCACACACAGTATCGCATTACACAATGTACACAATTCGAAAACCTAACGGAATTACCAGACTAGTTCCGTTTACATTTACTTTCTTATTATTAGGGACTCACTGTTGTCGGATGCAGTCAGCAAATTTAAAAAAAAAGTTTTTTAATAAAAGCTACCATAGCATACCACAAACTTTGCTTTGGTTAGTTTGGGAATAGGTCCTATGATTTCGTATTATTCAATACTAGCTGCGTCACGCGTGACCCTCAGTTAAACGTAATTTTCTGTCCACTTTACAAAAAGTGTACTAAATCTTATCATGGATTATTGAATTTACAACAAATTTGAAAAAGCTCTATTGGAAACTTAATTCGAACTTCTATTATAAAAGGTTGAGCCGACTTTCAACCCTCACTGAATGATCTTTGTCATAAAATACTCTGGATCTTTTAATAGATAAGATATCGCGTTACACAGACAAAAAATCTGCTGAAGTAGGAACTACCGTTTTTATGATATATTTTAGCCCCAATAAAAGACTTTTATACCAAGTAGGTAAAGAATATATAACTATCCTAATTAGAGAAGATGCGAGCAAATTCCAAGCCATGTGTAGCTTCGATTGCCAATGTTGGCAGCAAACGCGGTAGTTCCCACACTATTTTGTTTGTAGCAGGGAGCAGCGAGTCTCACTGCACCTGCTGCTTACTGCTTTAATTGCTTTAGCCATTAATTCCCGTCGCTTAGGGGGCAAACTCGCTTGCACCAGAAATGGGTTTGCTATTTGGAATTATCTCTTTTGTTGTGGTATAAAAATATATAGTTAGCAGAGAGAGTATAGCGCTAGTTCTCTGTAGACTCATACATTTCTTTCGCTTCATTCGCATTCATCAGTCTCTTCATACCTGCTCAATTTTTCGAGTACGTTACCATTCTGGAGATCGATTTTATATACATAAAAAGTAAGAGCGCAGTCTTCCTCTGCCTCTTCCAGATACTTTTGCATCGCAAATAGTTTTATAAACCAATAAAATATACTACTAGTAAAGAAGTCTTCCATATCTACATGGGGATTGTGTTTTCAAATAATACATTCATACATATCGACACGCCGAGTCCCCAATGGGGCCGGCAGGGAATAGAGCGTCAGTTCTCTCTAGACATACATACTCCTTTCGCATCGTCCACATCCATCAGTCTCTTCATACATGCTCGTTGGTTTCGAGTACTCCTAACGTTCCCGTCCTTGAGTGTCCGCAATTATGATGAATAACGGTAAAGTAAGACTTAGCTAGTGCGATAAACAGAAACAAACTACAATAGAAATATTTGCGTATACTCAAAGGTATGACATATATTATGGTATAGTACGCGGATATGCCACTTGTATTTATTGTTAAGGTACGTAAAAAAATGACAAACCATATCCGTTTCGAACTAGAAAGCTACGGCCTTCGGGCCTAGTGTTCCAGCCTATTGATATTAAGGTGACTGAATTTTTCAATTGGTCACCTTCAAACTTAAGGTTGTAAGTTTGAACCCCGTCGATTAGTACCAATAAGTTTTTCTGATACACTATGAGCTTTATAGTAAATTTTACCTTACGGTGAAGAAATTTGCATACGCTTGTGGAAGTACGTACTTATGTAAGTCGTGGTAAAGAGACGGCAACGTATTCGCCATCTGTTACGTTGGACCTAAAAATATATTTCTGGCGAAAAGAGGGTGCTACACCTTTACGACTCTTTCCTTATTTTACATCCCTCATACATATTGCCTCTGACATCTAATGGTAAAGCGTAAAGAAATAAAAAACATTGAGATTTCGTCCATGTTACCTCTGTCTTAAAACCTATGCCCTTCACGATTAATTGACGCGGTCTAAATCCACCCCTGCGAGATGGGTCAGCTGTCGCACTCACAGAATGTTTTTGCACCTTCGGACAGCCCGCTCCCTCGCGTCGCTAAATTGTTTTCTTGCGTCCATTTCGGTATTGCTCCATTTGTGAGCACTAACGACCGATACTCCAGACGGCGTCTACCGTCATCACCGACTGGGTACACAAAGCTTAAAATAATTGATTAATGATTGCATAATGTCAAGGTGCAATGTACAATACTATAGGCGGAACGCTTCACCCGTGTTATATTTGATTTGCTGATATTTATAGGGGACATTTACAATAGGAATTTAAAATTATCTTTGAAGAAAATGTTGCTAAAGCTTGTCTGTTAAAATGTAAGTTTTACAAACTAGGTACAACAATATTAAAACACATACCTACATATTATCATGTAGAGCCCCTAAGGGGGTGGCCAGAGAATATTACAGAAAATAAATACTGCTATGAATGAATGAATGATTATGAATGCTAATGAAGCTAATTAGATATTTAACTAAAAGAAAGTAATCGTGCATACATTTAGGCAATTATTGGACACGACGGCATAAACATAATGTACTTTTTATTGCGTCTAATTCAATGGCATTGCAAACAATCCAAGCAGGCTATCTAATACAATTAAATATTAAAAATACATACATACTCGTATCATTGCCGAACGCCGAGTTCCTCACTGAGTACCAGAAATAGAAAGCTTGTAATTTAAAAACACACATTTTAGAGTATCAAAATAGAAACAAGTGCTCATATAAAATTCATATTTGTACTATGAATATGAAAAACGAAGCTATATGATACATTTTTAAGCGCTTCCCCGTTTACATTGCAGCGTGGGTGAGAGCAATTAAACTTTTTGTCTTCCTCTGCGCGCATCCGCGGCACGTCCTGGAGTTATGAGACGGTCGTGACTGCGATGTACACCACACCTATACCAACATTTACGCTGCTTACCTTATGTGTGCTCTAGGTTTTGAAATATATTATCCATTTATTTACTACTAGCTGTGCCCGCGACTTCGTCGGCGTGGACGGCTTTTTTATCTTTCGTAAAAATGATTTTCTATCAATAAAAAGTAACCTATGTTACTTCGAACACCTCCAAGAATATGTGTACAAAGTTTTATGATGATCGGTTTAGTAGTTTTTACGTGAAAGCGTAACAAACAAACTTACATTCACATTTATAATATTAGTAAGGATTATTTCATTGATTAGTGTGTTGATTTCATTTGCAAGAAGAACACACTTCATTTGCAAGAAGATTTTTTTTTTATTTTTTTTTTTTATTTATCAGATTATACTAATTAGTTATCTAAATACTCATTCTCATATCGGGACCTACTACCGGGGTTCGAACATTCTCTTGAGCTCGTGAATATACATAGAATTAGTATTTATTTAGACGTGAAAGTATTTTTTATGAATTAATAAACCTTTTTGTACCACTAGGTGGCCATCAGGTATTCGACACGCCTGATGGTAAGTAGTTAACCCGCGGCTTCCCCCGGGTAAAATTTTACTATCGTGCTAATTAATCTATCTTTGTGCCATATTTAATGCAATTCTGTTCGGTAATTTTTGAGTGAAAGTGAAACCAATTTTCCCACTGATTTTGGTATTTATAATATTAATAGGATCGATGAACTGTTTCGTTAATAATAATGTTTTATACATAGAACTTGAATGATTGTTAATTGTGCGCTAGATGCTAATCGCCGACTCTTCCTTTGTAAAAGGTCCAAAGGTACGTTCTAGGTAGTAAACAGCTCGCAACTACTTTGAAGTTCCCTTACAAAGGTAGAAAAGCTTATTATTTCATTACACAGAGAACAAGCTAAAGTCACAGGCAACATCACCTAGACAACATTTACATCAATCCTAATTGGATGTCAAGTTACTGTACTATATTTTGTTCTATACCTAACTCAGAAAACAAAATGTATTGTAAATTATGCTTGAAATATACAAATAATTATACATGTACTTAGTTTAGTAATCTAGTTTTATTTTATATTAATTTGAATATGTATAAGTAATTCGTTTTATTTTGTCTGTTTATGTGTCCTCACGCCTTCCCACAAGGGTACCCGAAGAGATAGGCAGAGGTAAATAATTAGTACCCAAATACCCACTTTCCGTCAGGGATACAGTTCAGGTGCCAACGTGACAGATAGCCGTAACTCAAGCACAACTATACATACGCCTTTGAATTTCTTCTCAAATGTATGCAGGTTTTATCTCCATGTTGATCTTCGTAAAACTAAATCCGTAAAACTCGCGGTGTGACTAATCACTATACTTAAGTTAAAAAACACTGATTGGTACAGTCAGACCTCTGATCTTATATACAGGGATTAAACACACGCTTTCACTTGTTACAAGCGTTACGGTAAAGAAAACATCGAGAGGAAACCTGCATATGTTTGACAATACATTCTATAATAATATATATATATAATAATATATCCTCACGCCTTCCCACAAGGGTCCCCGAAGGGGTAGGCAGAGGTGTATAGGTAATACCCACACACCCACTTTCCGCCAGAGGTATATTAGGTGCCAACGTGACAGATGGCGAGTCCCTCGCCGTTACTCCAGCGCGACTATACATACGCCTTTGAATTTCTTCTCAGACGTATGCAGGTTTCCTCTCGATGTTTTCCTTTACCGTTAAGCTCGTGGTGTGACTAATCACTGTACTTAAGTTCAGAAAAACTCATTGGTACAGTCGGGATTCGAACTTGCGACCTTTGCGTCGCAGGCAACTGCTCGAACCACTCGGCCACCACGGCTCTTAATCTGTAATCAATACATTCTAAGTCACAGAGTAACGCTTAAAACGGCGATGGACTCGCCATCTGATACATTGGTACCTAAAATATATCTCCGGCGAAAAGAGGGTGTATGGGTACTACAACATCTGCTTCTTACCTTCAGGGACCCTTACCGGGAGGCGAGAATGTATATTATGATGACTGATGAGAGCCATGACTATAACATGTCCTGCTAGCATCTTTCATGTTAGCTGAAGAACTTATATTAAGAGTCACAAAGTATTCATTCGTTTAGTTACGCCATTCACGAAGCGTAGAAAAACATAGAGCGTGTAATTTCTACAAAATGTATATACTTAGTAGTTCAAGCAATTGAATCGCCCATATTTTTCCACAGGCTTGTTATTCCGCGTCTCATTTCCTGCAAAATAAATAAATTCAAGTAAGTACTTATTTATTTGAAAACACCATCACTGCGTAACAATTAGCAATGATAAGATTATATTCAGTGGATTCGTCTACCTCGTAATCGATGTTAAAGGCAGGCTTATCTATATCTATATATATTAACTTATCAGTGGGGTTTTCCCTTGAATGAACATAATAAAATTAGTACATATCGTGTGCTAATTTCGATATCGTGAGAAGATAACGTTATCTAATCACTCAAGTTTGAGAAGTCATAACACTTTTGCATTGACTATTAAAATGGTTGAAGGTTGGAAGGAGTAAGTTCAGAAGAAGTTAAATTTGATTTCAGTGGTAGATTTTTTCTAGTAAAAATATAGCATCCTATGTTCAATCAGCTAATTATCTATTATGGCAGCTAATTATCTGACGGCCGTCTGGTTTAGTGGTAAGAGCTCGACTGCGAAACTTGAGGTCACGGGTTCGAATTCCGCTGAGGGCACATATTTGTGCGATCAACACGAGTATTTGTACCTTAGTCTTGGATGTCCTATGTATTTGTGTGTAGAATATCTATCTATATAAGTAAATACATATATCGTTGTCTCGTTATCATAACACAAGCTTTGCTTAAGGACTAGTTCAATTTGTGTGAAATTGTCCAAAGGTAATATTATTATTATTTATTATGTGCCAAATCTTAATATATATAAATTACGTGTCACGTTGCTTGTCCGCGATGGACTCCTAAACTACAGAACCGATTTCAATCAAATTTGCACACCGTATGCAGTCTGATCCAACTTGAAAGATAGGATAGCTAACATCACAATTGGACCCGATAGGTGGGGCTGCGATCGTGTTTCAGGAAATTTTATTTTTTCATTCGGGTGAAGCTGGACGGGACAGCTAGTTTAATATAATTCCGTTCAGTAGTTTTAGCAAACATCCTTCGCAAACAACTATCGCATTAATAATATTTGTAGGATTACTCCAAGTAAAGCCATATACAAGCAGCCCTTGGAACGATCAAAACGACTAAACAAAATTTGCCGGTCATTCACCCTAATCTTCTCAGTCACTCATGCCCTTATTACTTTTAAACGTGACTTATGAAGAAAGTAATTTCGCACAGTCAAGGGCAGAGAATTCGCAGACGGCAGTCGAACGGTACTTTTAGCGTATTTGCATAACGTTTAATAAACAAGTCGTAATTTTTTTATAAGTGTCTAGCTAATTAGTGTTGGCACAAATCTTCGAACTCAAAACTTTTAATGACGCCGAATGAAAGTTTACACGCCTCTTAAGTTCTACCAGTGGGTGCGCACGAATTTTCTTGGCCTCATTAAGAAGTTTCCTCTCAATTTTATGAGGGGTTGTTGCTATTATTGATAACGATATGTAATATTACGTTCTTAGATTCGTTAAAATGCCCGCCCGCCCATTACGAGATAATAATGCGCTTGTTGATCGAACATCGGCGACGTTTTCCGTTTTGTTTTCCCCATATTGTTTGTCATAATGTAACGTGTAATGATATGTAAAACGAGAATGGTTATAACTTTCTTTTGATGTACTTAGGAGGTACTGTTTATTAAAATACATTTCGTATTGTCTTAAGCGTTCAAAGCAAGATTTATATGAATATGACTTGTAAAAATAGTTACATGTAAGAGCCAATGTTGCCAAGGTTTAAGTAGTCACCTCCAAAGTAAGTAAGTAAGTAAGTAAGTAAGTTGCAAGTTCAAATCCCGCCCTGGTGCTGTTCTCTCTCTGCCTACCGGAGCTCTGTGCAATGATATGAATATATTATGTAAAGTCCCGTGGTCCACAACAACGAGATGCATTGATAGAATTATGGACGAGATTTGTCACACTACAAGCTTTACCCTGAAGAAAAACATGCTAGGGACTTGCTTTCATTTGACAAGATATTCAAATAAGTCGTGCCACAGTAGAGTTGGCATCTGAAGAGGTTCTCTTTACATCTATGCCAACTCCTAAGGTAACCTTGTGAGACTGAGTGAAAACTAAATAATAACATGAAATAGTTTTACCTTATGGGAAATTTAACTTATCGTGAAATAGTTTGGGAATATCCATATTATTTTACACTAGAACTAATAGTTTTCGAACAGTATTGTATTACACTAGATTTGTAGTCTAAAATTGCATACTAATTATTTATTTATAAGTCATTTCAAATATAATTTAAAACTCATTTCGCCCTTAAGTATATAAATGCAATACCATCTGATATAAAAATAAGTGTTTCTTCTCGTATATTGTATCCGAAAACGTAACATCCTGCAATATCGTGAAGCGTTTGATGAGTCAAATCTAATTTTCCTTTGTCTCTTTAGAACGCTTTTTATTAAGCGTTGCCATCACGCAAAAACATGTTAACCTGGAGCAGAATAAAAACAAACTTATTTTTATTTTATAACATGCTTTGCCCTGCGGTTTCATTTGCACTATCCTCTTTAATAAAATATATCTTATATGTTAATTTAGCTAATAATCTATCTCCGTGCCAAATTTCAACCATTTTATTATTTATACATTTAGTAGTTTTTAAGTGAATGACGAAAAAAATCTTCACAAACATTCGCATTTATAATATGTACTTATCATTTCACTGTACTTCATTATCATCATCATATCATCACGCCAAGTCCCTAATGGGGTAGGCAGAGAGTAAAGACCGCCAGTTCTCTCTAGACTTGCATAACCTCTTTCGCTTCGTCCACATTCATCACTGTACTTAAGTTTAGAAAATCAAAGCAGCTCGGTCACCATGGCTCTATACAAATAAATCTGCATATATGTATTAAGTACTCTTGTCAGATTGAAATTGTATCCGGGGCTTTATATGACATGCTATTGCAGTTATAATTCAAGAATGTTTAAGCGAAATGTGGAAATGTCGTCCATAAGTCTGTTTTTTTCGCACCGACCACTATAGCCAATAGCATAAAGGCTGACAAAACTCAAACATCACAGGAATATGTATTTTCTTAAATCAAAAAGAAAAAACACTGTCACTAAACAAAATAAGCTAGCGACACCAAAATGTAATTTCGTCAAGCTTGCCAGTATTAGCGGGCCGTGATAAATTCTCTTATCAGTGGCTAACCATTTATTCGGGCTGAAGCCGACAGGTTTATCACCAGCTTCGTGTAAGGGTAAAGGAGGCAATAATGTGTGAAAACATCCCACCATCCGGGTGTCAATATGAAAGCGATCAAATTCCATTAGAGCGCGTGTGCTTCGCACGAGAACTCTATAAAACTCCCTGGAATACTCTCCATCTCGCTGGGCTGATTCAGAGCTTACCTAATGGGGGGCACTTATGTTACAATTTGCCGCTGACATAACACATATTACAAACGAGTACTGCGCACATTATTTTTATTACGCAAGTAGTATGGTTGTCGGTTAGGTACCTACTTTATAGTTCTGCGAGTTCATTACTTATTTCGACAAAATTTTTACATAAATATACCTCGATTACGAGGTATACGGGAAGATTATACGGGAAGAATGGGTAGAGAGGGTAGATCATCACCTCTATCTAGACTTACAGACTCTCTTTTGCTTCATCCTTTTTATTTCTTTAACTTTTGCTACTTAACCGGTCAATGGCGAGGCCTAGGCCTCCAGCCAGGCACTTTTTTTGCTTCATCCACATTCATCAACCCATTAATACACGCAAGCCGGTTTCAAGTACTCTTAAGTTTCCATTCTGTCGATGTATTCGATAGTATGAATACAATGAAAGTGTATCTAAGAAGAATAACACTACCTTCTAACTACCTAGATCAAATTGATTACTAAAATATATAAAAAAATTAATACTAAAGAACCGTCTAGAGTACTACGTCCGAACCAACGAAACATGCCTTCCTTCATCTTTGCAACTAAACCTTCGTTCACGCCAGTGGCATTGCTAATCTCTTGATGCGGATTCGATCTTATATCGTTACGCCGCACATTTTACGAAGGGATTTTATTTTTCCTTTTTTATTTTCTTGCACTGAACGTTACGCACACATACAATGGTATGTTCGCTCCACAATCCACGTAGTAATCTGGTTTTACAGTGATACTTAAATTAACGAGCGCCAAGCTGGGCAATGTATAAATGACACAAATAATTATATTTTACATCCGAAATAATATTTGTGTCTGTTGCCAATTGTTCAATCCATAGAGCTTGATTACACAACCTTTTAATTAAAAGTAACTAGGTATATTTTAATTATATATAGCTTAATTACGGCTGTATAAGGTTTAAATTTAAATTGATACGTCCAAATTAGTCAATCCTCGTTTAAATCTTCGTCGAAGGCGATTTTAGGGACTGATGATCGAAGAAATATAGCTAATTGGAGTAATATTGGAAAAACATAATCTTTGTTATGGCTACGGCATAAAAAATAAATGAAAATTTATGGATTTCAGATGAACTGCTAACAAAACATATTACGTACGTTATTAAAATATATTATGCGTACATTTTTGGTGTTTTACATTTAGCATCGTAAACTCTCGAGGATGTGTTTATGACTCATAAATTTTGTAATAACCTGCAAATTTCATCGCTTTTAAGGCCTATTACTACCCACATGGCTTTATATACTCGTGAAATAAATGTGGCTTTTAAACTCCCTCAGAGGAAAAGCCTATTATTTTCTGTATACTAGATACCTACATAGTGACAGTGCGTTACTAGTAATGTTACTTAAAGATTAGAACTTGTATTTATGTACTTGCAAAGTAATACATTGGCATTGTGAAATAATAAGTGAAATATTGAACATATCCAACTGGTCACCTGTAATGTTGTAATGATTTTGCCTACACTACAGGTTTTATGTAGTTTGAGGTCACTTAGCTTTATTTGCGATGTTCAGAGAATATGTAAATCAATCCAAAAATATATTGGAAATTTTCAGGAGAATAAACTACTCTGACAAGTATACTCCGACGTTTCCTGAAAAAAGTGATCAAAGGACTCAATCGCAAACGCATATTGAAGGATGAAACGGATAGCACAGGATCGATTCTCGGAACAACTATTATTTTATGTTAAAGCATGTTGTATATTATATTTGTGTTGTATATAATACGGTGATTGTATTCACCATTGTGAATACAATCACCGTATTCGAATATATTATATATTTTCATTACTATTTAGATTTTAACGGGCAACTTTAATATAACTTTTAGTTAGAAGAGGGGAAGGCGTAAAGATTTGTGTGTAACATCTATACCTATCCACTTTTCCTACCTTTTCCTAATATGTATATATGTTGCCTGAAATTAATCATTATACTGAATACTGACATTATGAAATATAATATACTTTGTACGGTGTCATCTACGGTACTTCGTTTTCGATTTTGAAACTTCTTTCTTTTTAGACATGTATATTATCCCTGAGGGCTAGGTATAGATTACTACTTATTTTGGTAAATATCCTCACGCCTTCCCACAAAGGTCCCCGAAGGGGTAGGCAGAGGTGTATAGGTAAGACCCATACACCCACTTTCCGCCAGAGGTATAATAGGTGCCAACGTGACAGATGGCGAGTCCATCGCCGTTACGACTATACATACGCCTTTTGAATTTCTTCTCAGACGTATGCAGGTTTCCTCTCGATGTTTTCCTTCACCGTTCAGCTCGTGGTGTGACTAATCACTGTACTTAAGTTCAGAAAAACTCATTGGTACAGTCGGGATTCGAACTCGCGACCTTTGCGTCGCAGGCAACTGCTCGAACCACTCAGCCACCACGGCTATAATATAGTAAATATATATTTTTAATAATTAAATGAATAAATAATACCTTTGTACAATTCCGCACAAGTTGACATATCCCAAATTTAAGCAGATCTTGTGTTATGGTACTATGATGCTTGTGATATGGACAACGATATATTTACTTATATAGTTTTTTTTTTTAATAATAATAATTCTTTTATTTGCATCCAAAAATTTACAGAAGATGAAATGTAACACAGTATAACTCGGGTAAGTAATTTGTATAATAATAATAATATATCCTCACGCCTTCCCACAAGGGTCCCCGAAGGGGTAGGCAGAGGTGTATAGGTAATACCCACACACCCACTTTCCGCCAGAGGTATATTAGGTGCCAACGTGACAGATGGCGAGTCCATCGCCGTTACTCAAGCACGACTATACATACGCCTTTTGAATTTCTTCTCAGACGTATGCAGGTTTCCTCTCGTTGTTTTCCTTCACCGTAAAAGCTCGTGGTGTGACTAATCACTGTACTTAAGTTTAGAAAAACTCATTGGTACAGTCGGGATTCGAACTTGCAACCTTTGCGTCGCAGGCAACTGCTCGAACCACTCGGCCACCACGGCTCGGTAAGTAATTTGAACGGAATAAATGTAACACCTTTGAGAAGCATTGAGTATTACTTACATTACTATTGTTTACTTTAATATGTGTGAAACCCTGTGCTATAAGTACCAGCTTCCTTCCAATGACACAAATACAAATACATTTAAACTCAAGTATAAATGAACAACATAGAACAAGTTAAATATAAACATAAATATATAGAACATCCAAGACTAAGGTAAAAATTACGTGTTAATCACACAAAAATCTGCCCTCAGCGAGAATCGAACCCGTAGTCTCAAGTTTCGCAGCTAGGATCTCTAACCCCTAGACCAGACGGCTATCTATTAATTTATAATTAATCACAACAAACAAACAACACACAAACAATAAATTTTAAAAATTAAAATTCACGCCGATGTTACCTATCATATATTTTGTACTATTACTTTACATTTTCCATATAATAACAGAAGCCGAAGAGCGATAACAACTCTTCATTCTTTTTTACTAATAAAATATCCCACATACGAGAACCTAATAAAAAATGCCAAGTGCAGAAGAGCTTTGCCCTGAAGTGATAAAGTCGAGGATGGCACGCAAATTGAACGCAACTTTGTGCGGTGCGGCAATAGAAACCGTCAGACAACTTGTAGAAGGCTATTAATTATGAGAAAGGAAATTGAAACCCCAGTGGAAATGGAAAAGTAATAAAATGCAACAGCGATTGCAAGATGAGTGCTGGTGCCGCCGAGCCCATTTCAAACTGCGGCAATTTCGCTCTGTCCTCGCTGTATTATTTACCTTTATTCCTTATACATATAAGTATCTATTCATACCTTAAGACGATTCCACACTATTAATTGTGTCTTAAAGTTTTACAAATATGAATCTATTTCGAGACATAGATTATATTTGAACCTTAGGCAAGATTTTATGCACCGAAGTTCATCATACAAATGTCGGCCTACAAAGGAAATCGAATCCACGACCTTAAGCTTTGCAACCAGTAGCTCTGCCTAGACCAGACGGTCATCAAACTACTAATACAAACATTGTAAAAGAACTAAAAACGTGTATTTTAGTAAATGTAATGTAGATTAAAATTAAATATGTATTAAGGGATATACTAGGGAGCTTGTGGCGCAGTATCGTTATTATTCTTGCTCAAGGTCAGGACTCGAGCCATACTGAGCTTCGTAATAAGAAAAATAAGATTTTGAAAGGTGGACGTTCTGGGTCCATACCATTTTATTTAATCAGTAACAGATTTATTGAGAGTTTCAGCTAACTTAGATTTTCATTAGGACCCTTCTGCGGTTAGGAAAAAGGCCCCAATTTACAATATTCCAGGAGATTATTTAGAAAAAGAATTGTATATTCTCCATTTAGAAGCACATTACTGTCAAGCGGAACACCTGCGGGATATTGTTAGAGAAAAAATTATAAAAGCACCGTTAAAATTACGTCACGTTCCATATTAAATTACATCGACATGGAACAGAATCGCGTAACAAGGCGACAAAGATATGCTCCCAAAGGATAAGCAGAGGACATTTTCTGGGTCAACACTGCATTTTATTATTTGCTTACTTTTTCCAACTTCCTTTGTCGGGGAAATTACATTTTTATTTCTAAATTACGTAAGTCACTGAGGAGTTGGACGTGGTTTGTTCGGATCAAGAATGACAAAGAGCTTGAAACTATTTATTTCTACCTTCAAGTTAATTGGACTAAAAACTAAATAAAATTAAATTCCTTGTCCCAACTCATTGCATCGTGGGTTGGGTGCCAAGAAGACTGGCAACATTACCACACTGTATGGCATTGCTGATTCTTTGTGCAAGATACTTTCCAACCTTTATACCTGCAGAGGCCTCGATCAAACGTCGCGAGAACTTATTTAGTTTTAAACTAATTATAATTAGAGACAGATGTATATGACTCTGAAGGACGGGAACGTAAAGAGTACTCGAAACCGACGAACATGTATGAAGAGACTGATGAATGTGGACGAAGCGAAAGAGGTATGTAAGTCTAGAGAGAACTGGCGCTCTATACTCTCTGCCTACCCCGTTAGGGACTTGGCGTGATGATATGTATGTATGTATATGACGCCTAAAATTACCTCAACTCTCGTTTATAACAAAAGAAGTATTTTACTTTAAATAAAAACGTTCTATAAATTATACAGTACTTCCCTGGGATGCTTATCATCCGCCATAAATATGGTTGATTAAATTAACACATCAATGGAATGTACATAGCTGTCAGTGTCCGAGTAGTTTCAATAGCTATGATCTCACGCGATGTGATCTTTTTCAGGATTTGGTCCTTTCATATTCTCCCGATAACATGTATGCAAAATCTAATGATTATTGGTAGTGTAGTGGAAGGAAAAATAACTCGAGGAAGATCACCGCCCGATGTTGTGAAAGAAATCACGAAAGGGGACAAGTAGAGTGCCGTAAAACCTGGAAAACAGTCCATTAGGCCACAAGACATCGGTACGTAAGCACCTACAACAAAGATATGATGAATTACTCAGTGAAAAGCTGCTATGCTGTAAAGGGCTATTTTGAAGATAAATAAAACAGCTGATTTATGAAATGATTTTTTTTTTATAATGTATTTAATTGTTAAATATTTCATAGTAGTTGTAGTTAGTTAAATGATATCTATGTATAAAAACACCTACCTACGGAAAAAACGCATGCCAATATGTGGCCGAACGCGCGAATCAATTATTTCATTACGTCTTTAAATTATGCGTCTTTATTTACATCACTCACATACACTAAGGTTACCTAATCGCGGTCATATCTTATACCCATACAAAGCAGCAACACCTCCCACGGTAATAAAAAAATGTTCAATGAAATTAGAAGCGTGACTATTTCGTTTACCATGAATATTATGTACAAGAATGCAAGAAATAATAATAACCTTGTGGTATAGACTTGCAAGAAGAGGCAGAGGACGACCACGTTCCAATTACCTTGATCAAATCGATCGGACGCTCAAGGACGGGAACGTCAAGAGTACTCGAAACTGACGAGCATGTATGAAGAGACTGATGAATGCGGACGAAGCGAAAAAAGTATGTAAGTCTAGAGAGAGCTGGCGCTCTATAGTCTCTGCCTACCCCGTTAGGGACTCGGCGTGATGATATGTATGTATGTCACGAATCACGCTAATAAATATGTTTACCATAAAATAATTTACTTAAGATATTTAAAATCTATTTTACATATGGACGCCTTAGACTATGCGACAGGGCACAATGAAGGGAAGCTAATAAAAATAAATATAATAAAAATCGAAGTTGATTCTTATTTCTGACCTTATTTTCGCATAAAAAATATGCGGATGATTTCGGGGATTACTGTTGTAATTGTGTTATCTTTGGGGCTATTTGTTTTATTGCATCGTCATGAGGACTGTTCTTTTTCATCATTATTTAGGTTAGGTGTACATAATTTGTGAAGGAGTTTCAAAAGTTGCCAATAACAGGCATAGCAAAACTTTTAAAATATAAATTTCCGCAAAATGATCCTAATTAGTATTAAAAAGCCCTTAGGTCATTTAGTGAACACACATGAACAATCAAATATTTTTACGCCATACAATTTTACTAGTATAAACGAATGAAAAATAAAATAATTGCAATGAAAAGATAAAAGTATGAGGGTGATACCGACGTGTTTTTCGATTTGTGCGGACACTCGCGATGGTTCAATTAGCGCGTGGGAACATTTAATCCGGATTTGCTTACCAACCAAAGCGACATGCTAAATTTTTTCACCGGATTTTCAGCTTAAAGATTTCATTTATTAATTACTAGCGACCCGCCCCAGCTTTGCTCGGGGACATACGTTATTGTGTAATATTTCAGATGGATGAAGGTAGCGTTTTGGAAGGAAACCCAGACGTCTTGCTTTTTCTGACATTTTCAATAAAGCTGTTCACAACTTGGCACCAAAACCTCAAGAGATAACTTCTGGTGGTCCATTTAGTATTTTAATTGATGAAATTAGCTTATTAGATACAAATAGAGATAGCAGGCAGACACACATTCGGATTTATATCAGTAATAATATTAACTAGTACGTACCTAGTATACCTCCGGCGGAAAGTGGGTGTATGGGTATTACCTATACACCTCTGCCTACCCCTTCGGGGACCCTTGTGGCAAGGCGTGAGGATAGAACGTGGTTTGTAAATTATTCCAATGTTGTAGGACCTGATTGGCTAACAATATTTCATACTTAATTTGATTTACAACCCTTTAAAGTAAGTTTCACCCTATGAGGATGGCGTACCGCAGCTCAATTTAAGTCAAAAGTTTCCGCACCACTTGGCCATATCTTCCAGAATTCGATTAGAGGATAATTAAACTAGCAAGTTTTAGTCGAACAAACAAACATATATATCTATTAATCAAAGTTCGCATACACTAAGTGTACAGGCATTGGATGATTCCTTCATAAATTACACTCTGAGCTTTAGAATTATTTTGTTATCCTCTTTGGTACACGCTCGGGATTCCAAGTTAAACAAGAAGTTTTCCTTATCCGTAAAACTAATGGTAAAGCGAATATTGATCAATTTTAAAAGTTAAGAAACTAGTATTAGTTGAGAATGTGACCACTTATGATTAAGATTTCACCGTGCTTAGGGTACGTTTTAATACTTGTCTTGCAATCAGAAATCATTGTCAAAAAAGTTGTATTTGAGGTCGAATGTACAACAGTTTGGCGATTAGCTACGATCGCGGACAGTTGTTAGCCTCCTTAGATCTCACGGCAATTTTTTTATTTAAGAGAAATAACTTTGTGCAGGTTTCTTGTAATGATCTTCAAAAAACAGATTCCATTCATTGTTGATATTTAAAAGTATCACATCAAATCAACATCCGAAGTACGGGGAACACTTTCCTCATCTATACTAATATAGAGGAAAAAATTGTATGTAAGTATGTTTGTAAGAAATTTGCTCAAAAAGTACTGGACCGAATTTAAAAATTCTTTCACCATTTGAATACATTATCACTGATTATAGGCTTTAATTGCAAGAAAAAAATATTTTTTAAGCCAAAATATTTAAAAAATAAATGTTCACCCGTGCGAAGACGGGACAGTCTTATATTAATATATTCTCTAATAAGTTCATAATTGAAATGCTTGCCATTGCAGAAGAAGAATCCCATACTCGATTAGCTACGTACAAAACTTGCATGCTTTTGTTTAAACTTTAATGCTTCCTAAATCACATCGTTTTTGCGTCCGTTGTCCACCCTAACAGTGTAACAAAAGGATAACACGAAATGTGATTACTCAGCCGGCACTGGGGCTTGCATGTCATGGCAGAGTGAATTACTGGCCATTGTTTTTTTCCATTTTCAGGTGTACAGTGGTTTACAAAAAGTTGTCGCGCTGCTCGCCGCCTCGCGGCTGACGTTCAGCTCGCGCTCTGTAAACACCATAGTATATAGTATTTCATTCATATAAAGTTCTATTTCATGCGTTGTAGTTCTAATTTTTAAAGGAAACTAATGTGGCAAATACTGGGAGTGTTTTCGCCATTTCTTCCCTTAGATAAAGAACACGCCGCAATTAGGTATATCATACTTAGAGAATAATTTTCGCATTCTTGGAAGATGATTGTGATTGTACGTCACGGTACATCCTCAGGTTATTCTTAGTAACTTTGAAATTTACACAAAAACAAAGTAACCAACGGAATACTCGAACATACTTCCAGGAATAAGCTTTGAGTGAACTTAAACAAGATAATTAAATTACCTGTCAAAGTGCTGAGAGAAACTGTATTTCACTCATATGAAATTCTAAGTATAAATGGAATTAAAATATACATACATACATACATTTCATCATACCGAGGACCTAACGGGGTAGGCAGAGATAATAGAGCGCCAGTTCTCACTAGGCTTTCATTTCCTCCACATTCATCGGTCTCTTCATACATGCTCATCGGCTTCGAGTATTCATGACGTTCCCATCAGTAAAATTATTTGCAATGGATAAACTCAAAAATCACAAACCGATTTAAAAAAATACTTTCCTTATGTAGAGCTTCATCAGTCTAGAGTAACATTAGCTATATTTTTTTCTTTATTGCTTGCCCTTATGATGTATGTATGTTCATCTCGTTTTTTATTCCACAAAGGTTTTTTATTCCAAATAAGCAGGCAAGCAGTGGTTACCGCCGCTTATGGCCGCTTTCAACACTATATAGCCATCTTGGTGCCGACCCAGCAGGAATATATTCATACCCGGAATGAAAGACTTCATACTATACTCTCTAAGGTGTCACCGAGAAGTTCATTCCACAGCCTCCACGCCACAGCCAATATATCCCAATATAACCAATATATCACTACAAAACAAGCAAGGTCAAGTAATAAGTAGCCATTGAGGGTTTTCGGGATTAATTATGATTACAAACCGGATTAGTGCTAAGGACGGTGGGAACCAGTACATTATGTCGCTACATTGGTACCCCTGGCTAAGTCCAGATTAAACAAATGAACTCATATAAATTATCGACTCCCTTAAAAATGTGTCGGCTAACTGATCTAGCGGTTAGAAGCGCCAGAAGCGACAAAGCTTGAGGTAGCGGCTTCGGTTCCAGCTAGGGGTGGACATTTGTCACCACAAATATTCACCCCCAGCAGGAACATTTTTTTTTTCAAGAATTTATATAAATAAATTTTCCACCAGTATTGTAAGTACTATACTGGTACACTATAATTTCTAGAGGACAACATCTTCTAGAAATGATAGGGTAATGTGAATATACTCATAACGATACAAAATTTAAATTGATTAGAATTTTTTTTTATTTTATTTCAATTTATTTTCAATTTTGGTAAAGAGATGTATGGAAAGAGATACTTGTCTTTATCTAGCGAGAATAAAATTTCAAAGGTGAAATAGGACAATCCAATTTTTATGGGGCTCTAACTTAATCATGTACCTATGCATATAAATTTAACCCGTACAGTTAGCCATATATATTTTTGCTTCAAAGACTGAAAAGAAAAAAGCTGATGTAAGCCCATCTGCTAGATGGGTGCACAATAGCTGTAAACGTAACTCGTATCCGACCCGTTTCCGTGTAATGAGTTGGCACACGTCGGTGCGACCTCTTGGGTGTCGCGCGCCCTGTGAGGCTTAGAAGCGATCGTGACCTAGTTATGACTTCACACTTCACTTTCCTATTCACTGCACAAGGTGTATGATTGCGCTGTCAACGTAAGAAATTAGGTTGTATTTGTTCGGCGTATTAATAACACAGGCGTCGTATAGGAACGCGGGTTCTTTGAGCAGTAAGCGTTTGCCATCAGGCGTGCATGCTTTTGCCCTCTGAATACTAGGAATATTGAAAATTACAAGTAATATTCATTTAGTTCCTCTCATTGGATACGTACCACCTACTTACACTTTAGATACATAGATATATAATTATATTTTAGTCGGTGGTGGACTCGCCTTCTGTCACGTTGGCACCTAAAATATATCTCTGGCGGAAAGTAGATGTCGGTACTACACATCGCTACGCCTTCGGGAACTTTGTGGGAAGGCGTAAACATATATTTTAGTCCTTTCGACAAATATCTATAAAAGTATTTTAATGAGCCGTGGTGGCCGAGTGGTTCGAGCAGTTGCCTGCGACGCAAAGGTCGCAAGTTCGAATCCCGACTGTACCAATGAGTTTTTCTGAACTTAAGTACAGTGATTAGTCACACCACGAGCTTTACGGTGAAGGAAAACATCGAGAGGAAACCTGCATACGTCTGAGAAGAAATTCAAAGGCGGTATGTATAGTCGTGCTGGAGTAACGGCGATGGACTCGCCATCTGTCACGTTGGCACCTAATATACCTCTGGCGGAAAGTGGGTGTGTGGGTATTACCTATACACCTCTGCCTACCCCTTCGGGGACCCTTGTGGGAAGGCGTGAGGATATATTATATTATTATTATTATTATTTTAATAAGCTCAGGTATCCAATGTTCTGATCATTTAAGAAGATTGATGACTCTTTTTTCTTTGGCTCGGGGGACTCGGCATTCTGCGCTGACTGTATTTCATAAAAACATTTTTACGTTAATTATTTCTATATTTGTTATTCATAATATATCATGCACTATTTATTGGTAGCAAACCATATTATTGCCCACAAAATGGAGTCAACGTAATCTGCGGGTCAAACTTCAGCAGTCCGTACCAATGAGTCCGTCTGAACTTAAGTACAGTGACTATTCACGGCTTTGCCATGAAGGAAAATACTGAGATACTGAAGTTTGTGAAGTAGAACCTCAGGAAACGCGTCAGAAAAATGACATTACATCTCTGCCACCTATTCGGAGAGCTTAGTGGAAAGGCATAAAGATAAGGGATAAGAAATGGGTGAATTCAAGGCGCTAATGACGAACAATATTTTATATTAATTATGTACTCTTTACAAGGATGTGAAGTACGCAGAGTTAAACTTTATTCCTATCTGTATTCACAGTCCACAAACTCCAACTATATTGTAACACCGTAATGAATTCTTTGATTTCATTCTCTTTGTGAGCTGGGCACAATCCGCGATCTGCATTTGCATTTCTTAAACCTGAACTGCATTAAAGAAATAACGGTGCAGATACAAGAGTATGATAATCATTAAATGATTCGATAATGTTTACAAGTAATGCCCGAAAGATGGTAGAACATTCGATATGTCACCGATATTAACCACTATAAGAAGTAGCACTACGTCATACACGTAGTTTGTGACTTGACCTGTCTCGTCATCTCCCGTTCGTCAGAATTATGCTGCTGTAATCAATTTTAGTATGGATATTAATCAAATAAGATAACGTTATAATCGAGGATTTTATCGAACGTTACCCATTTAGAAGCTAGTATTTTTTTTGCTATTTGCTTTTTTATTATCCATCCCACAAGAGTCCCCGAAGGGGTTGTGTAGGTAGTACTCTACGCCGACATTCCATCGAAGATAAATTCATGGGGCTAACGTGAGAGATGGTAACGTTCGCCAAGTTAGTCCTTGAATTTCTTCTCAAGCGAATGCAGATTTCCTCTTGATATTTTCGTGTTGTTACTTATCATTGTGTTGCAAATAACTACTCGAACCCACCACGGCTATTTTGCATTTATATTCACTCACATTCATATATTCTACTTCTGCTTCATACTGTACTTTCTTGGGAAAGTATCAGGTGTCGGTCTCAACTCAACCTACAGTCTCAACAATCCAAACAAGTATTTTGAGTGCGATACTTTTTCACTTCAAATCTAATACTATCAACGCTTTGTCATATTATTTATTAATCCGGTAAATTAATTGTAATCGCATCATTATCTATCTAAAAACCCAGTCACGTTTATGTGAAACTCAATTATTTATAAAGATAAGATTATGCTCATTATAAAAGGAGCACAATAATTCGTCGCATACCTGAATAAGCTCCAAAAATGAAATTCCTGATCGGAGCTGTTGTCGTAGCCTTGTCGGCGGCGGCATTCGCCGAGCCACTGGCTTATGACGAGACCACAGTCTACGATTACCACAGAAGGTTTGGTATCCCTGAAGCGATAAGGATAAAAAAAATAGAAGAAGAAGCCGCAAAGTTCGGAGGTTTGACCTCTCAAAGAATTACTGGCGGCGCTGTTACTGACATCTCCGAGACACCTTACCAGGTATTATTATGTTAAAGTTGCATATAATATCTGATATTATAACATAAATACTTTAAAAAGTTACTGAAATAGTCTCAGGTTATTTATGTAACGTAGAGATATATGCTAGCTTCACGCTATCCCACATAGGAGCCGTAAGAGAATGTGTCTTCTCTTATGAAAAGATACCTTGAAATGCGAGTCTCTCGCCGTCGCTTAAGTTGGACTAAGCATACATACAACTTTCTATTTCTTCTCAGAAGTATATAGGTTCCACACGATGCTCTTTCACTATTCACTAAGCTCGTATTTTGATAAATAATTGCATTTAAATTCAGCATAAATTGGTACAGCCCGGTGGCAAACAAGCATGCGATCCGCCTGATGGTAATCAGTACCGCCGGCTATGGACGCTTTCAACACCAGGGCTATCGCTCGCGCGCTGCTGACCCTGCAGGAATCTTTTCGCACCCTTCTTGAAGAACTCCATGCTATACTCTCTAGGGAGTCATAATTCTCAACGGGGAGTTACTTCCATAGACTGAGCGTTCGCGTAAGGGAACTCCTTTGGAACCGCACAATACGAGACCTTTGTGGTTCCAAGGTATTGGAATTAATTCCCCGTCGATGGCGAGAGGTGCGGTGGTAGAAATGGGCATCATGTCGAACAATTCTTCAGAACACTCTCCGTTATACAAATCGTTCAGTCACCTAAGTGTATTAACGTTCCCAAAGTATTGTAACCTTCTCAATAAAACATCATTATATTAAGAGTATTTTTCGTATTTCAGGCTGGACTCGTGATCACGATTTTGTGGATATTGACTTCAGTCTGCGGTGGATCTCTGATTTCACCTACCCGCGTACTGACCGCCGCTCATTGTCAGACCGACGGCACGTTCAATGCCCAATCAATCACCGTCGTCCTCGGCTCCAACACTATCTTCTCTGGTGGCAGCCGAAACGTCGCCTCAAATGTGGCGATGCACCCTAATTGGAACCCTAGCAACGCAGCTAATGATATTGCCGTTATTTCCATTAACGCAGTCTCTCTTAGCAGTAAGTTCTATAAATATATTATTTTTAGAACGCTCATTACATAATATTATGATATAAAGTCCATTGGCAGCATGTATCCAGCAGATTTCGATAAGGCTGTCACCGTCAATACCTATAATCTTACAGAATTTTAACGAATTTACTTATTTATTCTTATATACCAATTACAAGAAGGTTTAATTCATAGATGTTATTCAACAAGGGTCCTCGAAGTGGTAGGCAGAGGTTGCAGACCTCTGCTTGTTATTACAACAAAATCCTCTGTATTCCAGAATTAAATGCCAACATGCCATATAAAAGCCAACGTGATATGGCGAATCCGTCGCCATTTCTCAAGCATGCTGACGTAAGACATATAGTCAGCTAATTAATGGAAATCCAAATGTTTCTATATACTATGTTACTACTTTCAGATACAATTCAGCCGATCAACCTACCCAGCTCAAGCCAGCTATCAAACAACTTTGTTGGGGCAAATGCTCTGGCTTCTGGATTTGGACTAACTTCTGATGGTAAGTAAAACGAAGATAAGGCCTAATGAACTAAATCATCATTTATCGTTGGGCAGAACATCTATTATAATGGTGCTTACATTGAGCCGTGGTAGCCTAGCGATTTGAGCTTACAAAGTCAAAAATTGAAGATTTTAAGAGTGGTCTGAAATACATGTTTTATTTCTATCATGACGTTCGTATTGTACCCTAATGATATTTTTTATTGTGCTGTGTTACATATTTACATTTTTATTTACAACTTACATACATATCAACCGTAATACTCGACAACTACTGCACCTTAAACTTTTCAAAGGTGCAAGTAATATCACCCTCTTCACCTCACCACATTAATTCATAGGTCCACGTCTATACATTCATTATACAAAGCCAGCATATATGTATGGTGATGTGATCCAATGGAAGATTTAGTTTAGTTGCTCTACACTTCTAACAAGACCTTTATTCTACCAGGTGGCGGCATTCCTAATTCTCAAGTTCTCAGTTCTGTAACTCTGCCAATTATTACCAACGCGGAGTGCGCTGCAGTGTTCGGCCCTTGGGTGCACGACAGTAATATCTGCACAAGCGGAGAAGGTGGTCGCAGCACCTGCAGTGGAGATTCCGGTGGACCGCTTGTGGTGACCGAGGGCGATGAACGTATCCTGGTATGTTACCTTATTTTATACTCAGTCATATATAAGCGCTCTGTATCCCATCCAGTATGACGTAGTTCTCTATAAGCACTCTTCCAAGCTTGGGCAGAACCAGGGCCGGATTTACGGAATACAATAAAGACATAGGCAAAAAATATTGCAAAAAATAATTTTGAGTCAGGGGTCTCCACTCCTTTGTTGCCCCGAGACCTCCAGGCCTCTAAATCAGGCATTGGAAGGAACTAATTCGTTCTGAAACTAATTATATAAAACAAATGAAATCCCTTATCTTCTCAATTTTTGTTTTTATATATTACTGCAATATTATTATATATATTTTCCTACAGGTTGGTGTGACATCCTTCGGTGCCGCTGCCGGTTGCCAAGTTGGATTCCCTGCTGCCTTTGCCCGTGTCACTTCTTATGTATCTTGGATCAACGAGCAAATTTAACAATACTCATTAAAGAAATAAAACAATTACACGCAATATTTCTAGTTCTGCAACTAGCGCCCCCTATCAGTCAGACGGTAAAACAGGAATGCGTTATTTGCTATAACGAATATTGGTATAGCTATTTTATCATGTATGTTGTATTAGTATAGATGGTGGCGGGTAGATGGCGTTATAGTATTAGTAACAAAAACTACAAAACATACTATGTATGTGCCATCCAACTACTATTATAAATGCGAAGGTTTGTAAGAATGTTTGTTCCTCTATCACATAAAAACGAAGAGTCCGATTAAGTTTGGCACAGAGATATATTAATTATAATAAGATATATTATATTATTTATATATATATATATATATATATATATATATATATAAATAATATAATATATCTTATTACTAGTAATTATATATATATACATATATATATAATTACTAGTATAACTAGTAATAGCATACATTGCTATAGCGGACCAAAATCATGCTAATGTTTATAACTCTACGGAGATGAGAACCTGTGGGTTAATATGTGATAGGAAGTAGCAACAACCTACCTTTACATTATAAATGGCACTAAAAGGTCGGCACTAGACTGCACTTAGCGAAACACTGCCACACGTGCGAGGCTCAATTAGCTGACACCAGGTAATTTTCACGACCCAATAGGAATAATGCATAGGTACACTCCAAGATTGAAGGTATTCAAGTCATTACGGAAATTATAATAAGTAACAAAACACGTCTGCAGGATTTCAGATCTATATTCATAACCATAAATACATACTAAATTTACAAAATTTTGGTATGAAAAAAATTGAGGCAAGCTATACCCACTTCAAAAATAAGTCGGTAGGTTACTCTCCTAATTGGTGACAATTTAATTTGTTAGCCGGCAGCATAAGCATTTTATATAAAAAAAATATTCTAACTTTTAATCTGACTATGTACAAAGTGATAAATTTCACGGAGCCAAGGAGGAGGACTGGCGCCCGGTCTCCCAGCCTGCCCTAAAAGGACTCGGCGTGATGAGAATCTGTGTGTGGATTAAAATAAATATTACTGCTAAGACATGCATTATATTATAAACAATCATGAATTCGAAATAAATAAATTTCAAATACTATCAACCCCTAAACTTTGTTGGTAGCAGTTCGGAAAAATAACGGTCCTAATATGAACTCAAAGTAACTAGACTAGATAATTTGGGTGAAATTATTCACCCAAATTATCTAGTCTAGTCGCGTTTTTTGGTAGATTTAATTTTTATTTCAGCTGCTGGATTACGCTATCGCTAAAATAACGTAGCTATAAGTTGCCTGCTGACGTAAAGACACTTTACGGTGAACGAAATCGTCCCAAATAAACCAAGGGTGTATGTGAAATCATGCCTGACGCTGACGATATACTCGCCATTTGATGTGGTATATCACTCAAATATACTTAAAATTTAATCCATACCCACCCAAAACTAGTGTTGCCTTCATGATGATGCAAATCTGAGAATTTCATCGGAAATAGGTAACTACAACATCCTCTCCTTAGGGCGATGTTCAAGTAACACGATACAGTTTACGCCTAATTTATCTCGTTTAAAGTAAATAGTTGGGCTTCCCTTGTTCCAAAGTGTCAAACAAAAATCGATATAGACTATCTATACTTATATTTATAAACAGTTTGTTTATTTGTTTCTTTGAACGCGCTAATCTCTTTGATTTAAAAAAGATTTCTTCATTATAATCATTCTACTACCCAAGAGAGTGAATAATATTTTGCCTGGGTGAAACTTCGGAGTCTTGCTAGTTGTATCTAATCCGATACTCTATGAGAAGTTTGAGCAAATTACACATTATGGACACGAGTACGACTGACCAGTGCAATATTTCCATTAAAGTAGGTATAAATCAAATATTATTGTATATAACATCATCATCATCATCATCAGCCCACTCTAGTCCACTGCTGGACATAGGCCTCCCCTAATGAGCGTCATAGCGCCCTGTCTTCAGCTTGCCGCATCCAGCATCTGCCAGCAGTCCTTCGCAAATCGTATTGTACATATACCTACAATCAACACAGTCCCATTACGGATGGGTACTAAGAAGGAAAACTCAAATCGAGAAATGAATGGAGCCATCAACCCTGAAGAGGGAATAATTGAGAGCGCACAATCGAGATTTGATGGATGTAACACCTCACCGACCTATCAGGTGGGCTTCAAAGGGTAAATCTATATTTAAGTGGCCAGCGAACTTCTTGTAATTACATTTTTATATTGTGGAGGGACCCAGCTTCATACTAATGCCTCTTACAAATGCGAATATAATAGACCTCGCGCTTCGGCAGAGCTGAGATCTTTTTCAGGACGCCTTTGTATGCTCACACTGAAAGCAAACAACATAAATACTTGTTGGGTAATGGAATACGAGCCTATCAAAATCGTAGCGTCGCTACTGCTATTTACTTAAATGACCAAACTCTTTAAAAATACCTGACCTCATATTACATTGATGCATCTGTGCTTATAAATCATAAATTAGTATTTCTCTCCATAGAGTAGAGTAGAACTACTCGGCCACCACGGCTTTTTCTATTCAATTGATAATCTTTTATATCAGTAAACAGAAATAGAAATAATTTTAAACTTTATTTCATGATGATTATTCAATTTACTTGATGAAGATTTCCAATACTTGACTAAGATTATTGGTTGTTAAGAATCACGCTGTAGCCCTTAGAAGAGAATATAAATATCGTCTATGTTTTTTCGTCCGTGTTTTTAAAATAAATTATTAACGTTTGCCTTGTTTATTTAACAATAGTCGGACGTACTTGAAATAAAAACATCATTAAAATATTTGAATTTTCAATCCTTCATAATTAACCAATAAAATCAGCTAGTAATTCACAAGCCATGAAGATAAAGGCTCTACACTACTCACAAGGCCCACGTGGACGCTACCTGTACAGTACTCGCTTCAATGTGTAACGTCACATTACGTGATTAGATTTCATATCAATGCTATATCTTAAGCAATGCTAGACTTCCTGAATTTAAAATTCAGTGATATGATAAGAAAAGCTACGTCGCAGTTCGGTGCAAAGCCGGTATTAAACATAAATTGTGTCAACATGATATTCATATCAAATAACTGCAATGAATGCCAATATGTTGATATAAGTAGAACATTTATCAATCCAGCATTGGTTTGTTATTGATATTTCAAGGTTGTTATTCAGAATATCGGCCATCGTCAGACAAGAAACCCTACGATGGTGTCTCGCTCGACGTGATAAGGGCAAATAAAATAGTCACGGACTCATGCGCGCATAAAATTTTTATTTGTAATCTTATTCAAATGATTCTCATTAAATCTGTGAACAGATTTCAATTATTCTTAGTTCATATTCCATAGACCAACCCGGAGATAATAATCACAATAGAATACCAAACACAATTTAACCACTTCCTTTTATAAATCTGCTTAGTAGATTTATGTATGTATTTATATCTCAGGATAGTTACTAAACTTTGGAATAAATGATCTGATTAGTCAACTTTCAAAGTTATATTACTATTTATACGATGTTGCCCAAGTTTTCGACCGCGTGGAATATAAAAAAAATATCTTAACACATACACAGCAAATGCACGCAACATCGTCTGCATAGAAATTACTCTTCTAGAAACTATTTCCCCAATAAAAGTTTCACAAAAATGTGAGTGTGAGTTTTTTAAAATATGTATTTCACTAGGGTTATAGATCTGTATCGAGATTCATCACAATATGTTCTGCGACTTAGGCGTGAAAACGGAATAGAATAGAAGAAGGAATAGATAATTATTTTTAATTTGATTTCATCTTGGGTAATAAAGCTCAATATCTTATTAAGAACCTTAAATAGAAATTGTAATAGCAACGTTGGAAGGTACCGCTTGCCCGACCGGAAAATGTTTCCGTTCTATCGACCCCTTGGCCTTGCACAAACAACATCATATAGCCATTTTGATAAAGTACCTACTAAATAACTTAACACCTATAAAATAATGCATACATAAAACGATCGAACTAACAGTGAACGGAATGTCAGAAACACGAAACCGGTGATCGTGTATGTATAATGAATATAGATGAAGACAAAGACCACTACTATATATGGACGAAGCGAAAGAAGTCTAGAGAAGATAGGTGCACTCTCTCTGCGTATCCCTACTCGGTGTTTATATAGGTGTGATGCTTGTAACACAATTATCAGGGTAGAAACAATTTCACTGATAATAAACATATCAGTACGAGTATCAATATGCAAACAAGTAATGACAATAACGCATTACCATTGTGGCATGTAAGGTATCGAATAACAGTCCAGTAGTAGCCACAGCGCGGCCGCCTCCCGAGCACGCCTCGCCGCCTGCAGTAGCCCGAACGATCGAGGTCACGATCAATGACAACTTGTCTAGTCACCGTATATTTTAGTTTCTTACGAAACAACCGTGGCGTCAGCTTAACGATTACCTCATATAATGTACCTATAATTAGATAACCACGTTTCTTGGCATCCATTTACGCCCTAGTAACCGGCTAGCTGTGCATCAACACGAACGCTTCAATGTGAAATATGAACAAATTAACGATAATAGTGCTCTACTTCATAGCGACGATATTCAGTACGAGTAGCTACAAGATACTCGGGATATTCCCATCGTTGGACCGCAACAACTACCTCACGTACCGCACGCTGTTCCGCGAGCTGGCGATACGCAACCACGAAGTGACACTCATCAGCCATTTCCAGCTTCACGATGCGCCAGCGTCCTACAAAGATGTATTGTTAAGTGACAAACAAGTGTACAAAGGATTATCATTTGAGTCAGTGATTGGATCTGAAGTGTCGCGTGTTCCGTTCGAAACGCTAGTCGCCACCAAAGCCGGCAACGATGACTGCAAGACGCTTATGAACCATCACCAAGTGCTTCATATGATAAGGACACGACCGCAATTCGACGTCATACTAGTGGAGTCATATAACAGTGACTGCGGGCTGGCATTGGCCGCAAATCTCAGCGCTCCGTACATCGCATTCAACCCACAGCCACTGAGCCCTTGGCAATACAACAGGCTGGGTATCCATTTCAACTCGGCGTATGTAAGCCAATCTGGCCTCCCTTACGGCAAGGAGCCGTGGTTTTTTGAACGGTTGAAGAGTTACATTCTGTATCACATAACCAACTGGGTGTATTATGTCGGTTCGCAAGTGACAGATCACGTGTACTTGTACAAGTATCTGGGCGATGACCTGGCGGCGTTAGAAAGTATTGCGTCAAATACCAGTTTGGCATTTGTAAACACACATGAGTCGCTGTTCGGTGGTGTTGCCCGACCAGATAACGTTATTGACATTGGCGGTATCCACATACGACCGCCCAAAATTATACCTACGGTAAGACAGCGATATCACTCGCTCTTTAAGTTTATTTAAACATTTGACATCCGTGTCATAAATATAAATGCAACAAGACATATTTACATATACTATAAGTTTGTTTGTTTCTGCGATAAATGCTCGCTCTATGCATAAAACCATGGTGGGGAAGTGGAAACCACTGCCGATCTCCAGTGCTTTATACTGATAAGTTTTTCTATAGAAATTTCTGTACGTCAATTCATACAGAATATGATAATACATATAGCAGCATAGTGTGTCGGCTATTTGTATACTTAGGAAACAAAAAGGGGCTATGAGTTACTCGTAGTAAACATTTTAGGGTAGGCATATTTTAGCTGCCAACGTGATAGATGACGAATCCATCGCCGTTGCTCAAGCACGACTATACATACGCATTGAATTCCTTTCTTCAACGTTTGCAAGATTCTTCTCGATGTTTTCCTTCACTCTTTAATTCATGATTAAACTCTGTACTTCAGAAATAGTCATTGGTACAATCAGGATTTGAACATACAACTTTTGCGCTGCCGTCGAATACTCGAACCACTCGGCCTACTGGAACCTAACCTAGAAGATAAGATAAGGTTATTTTGCAGGAAATCGAAAGATTTATTAATGAAGCCGAGCACGGTGTGATATACGTGAACCTGGGCTCTACAGTCAAGGACTCCACGCTTCCCGGCGATAAATTAAACGAACTGTTATCAACGTTCGCTAAATTGCCTCTGAGGGTCCTTTGGAAATGGGACGGCGACAATCTCAACCTGCCGCGGAACGTTATGACTATGCGATGGCTACCCCAATATGATATATTGAGTAAGTTAATGCGAATTTATACTTTATTCCGTTACACAGATGGACCTTTATGCATACCAATAGATAAAAAAAAAATATCTTCAAACCCCTTTTTTTATACATATTTACAAAAGCTGTATAATTTTTTAGAGCCGTGGTGGCCGAGCGGCCCGTGTAGTTGCCTGCCACGCAAAGGTTGCAAGTTCGAATCCCGACTATACTAATGAATTTTTCTGAATTTAAATACAGTGATTAGTCGCGAGCTTTACGGTGAAGGTAAACATCGAAAGGAAACCTGCATACGTTTCAGAAGAAATTCAAAGGCGTACGTCTGTTTGTCGTGCTTGTAACGGCGATGGACTCGCCATTTGTCACGTTGGCAACTAAAATGCTACTTACCCCTTCAGGGACCCTTGTGGGTAAGCGTGATTATATTATATAATTGAAGTGTAATGTTTAATTCTAGAACATGACAACGTGAAGGTGTTCGTCTCACACGCCGGCATCCTCAGCACTATAGAAGCGATAGACACAGGCGTGCCCGTAGTGGCTATTCCTCTCTTCGGAGACCAGTACGGCAACGCGGCCGCCTTGCAAGATGCTGGAGTTGCCACCATCGTTGCCTATCAAGATCTCAAGAAAGAATACCTAATGGATGCTATCAATGAGGTTTTGAACCCCAAGTAAGTTATCTAGACCTTAAGCTAAGATAAAAAATAACATGAACTATTTAGCTTTTACTCCGAATAAATGTTGTTTATATACTGCCATGGCCAAAACGTCCTTATACATTTTTAAGATGAAAAGATAAGATCCTGCAGGGTTGACAGCGCGCGAGTAATACACCTAATTCTAAGTTTTGTGGGATAGGCCACTGATGTTTTTACTAACGTCTATAGGCGGCCATTTCATATAACAAAAGTGGCGAACAAGCATATGGCCCACCTTATGGGCCACCGTAGCCTTTTTACGCTCACGATACCGAAGTATCACATGCGCGTTGCCACTCTTTGTTTGAAGAGGTGTTCTATATTATATTTGCTGCAGAGAGATTAGTCCCATTATCCTGCCAACATAATATAACAATCCTCCCCCTCCCCCAAGGAGCTCATTATTGGAAACTAAGATATGTTTAAAGAAAACAGTAAAGAATTTGAGCGCATATATAAAAAAAATTTTTTTTTTTACGCCATATTCGAACATAGCATTATAATTAAAGATCTTTCATCGGTTTTTCGAGATGTGACGTGTCATTACTATTTCTAAGGTGAAAATAGCTATGACGGCTCCTATTTGCTACGTTCAAAATATAAACACAGCTATTTTCAAAATTGGCCTTGGCAAGTGGTGATACAATGTAATTAATACCACTAAATACAATTAAATTATAAAATAAATTAAATATTCACTAAAAAAACTTGCTGCAGTCACTCTATAACCAATTGTATAATGGTATAGATAGATAGCCGATAAAAAGCCGTGGTGGCCGAGTGGTTCGAGTAGTTGCCTGCCGCACAAAGTTCCAAATTAACTCAATTCCGAACAGTAGTTTTTACGTCAAAGAGGAACAAAAGTCCTTAAAAACTTTCGCATCAATAATATTAATAGTAGTTAGCCACGTAGGTAGATCCTTTATAATTCTTTTGAGGATTGCACCAAAGTGAGGTGCTTTCATTTACAAATCATTAGCCTGTTTTATTTATTTTTCAGTTGGCAACAGAACGCGAAGCTCGCGTCTCGTCTGTGGCACGACCGGCCCTTGTCACCCTTAGAGACTGCCATCTATTGGACGGAGTTCGTAGCACGCTACCGCGGCGCGCCCCACTTACAGTCTGCCGCCCCAAAGCTTCCCCTGTACCAACTTCTTCAACTAGATGTCCTTGCATTCCTAATCCTTCTTACCTATATTCTACTCTACGCCCTGTTTAAAATACTATCAGCCTGTTGTTGCTGCTGCTGCTGTCAAAACGACAACACAACGCAACCTTCCATTGTCGAAGAAAAAAGATCAAAAAGAGTCAAGTTCGAATAATATTATGAAACTATATACCTCACGAAATAACAATATACAAGTACTTACAAAAAACTATGTAGTTCTAAGTAATATGTGTTTCAGACAAACGTTGTGATCGTCCAATTTGACGAATTGTACATAGGTATCTATGGTAGATGTGGTCGAGCGTTATTTTAGTCAACACGACGACTGGTACGACAATGTACATTTTCTTTGTACCTTAATTTATTTTGTATGTTAAATAAGATTTCTCTAATAAAATGGTTACTAAAACTCAATGATACATGTTTTTACATTTTTATACGCCCCTCCTTGAACGGAATGATAAGAGTAGAAGCTAACTTCACAATGCAGCGACACGCAGGTCAAATATTGTTAGGCAAGGGACGCGGCACCACGCGAATTGTAAATTGAAACGTGCACAAAGTCCGAATTAGCACATGAGTATTTATACAGTTACGTAATAATGGACGTCATATACTGGAAAAAGAATAGATATAGAAGCAAGATCAGATTGTTACCAATGTATATAGCTAGCTGTGCCCCCTGGATTCCCCATCTTTAATTCTGCTCCGCTCCTTTGAGCAGAATTCCCTTCCCTTTCGTGTAATATAAAGGGATGTCTAATGCTGAAATAATTTTCCAAATTGGATTGGTAAATTCATGAGGATAGCGCGTTCTAACAAACATTAGATGTAAATAACTCTACATTAATCTAATATTAGATGTAATGAAAAGTATCTTTGTCATAGATAATTATTATCGCTCTTGTCGTCATTTGAAGTACGAATCGAACAGACTATCTCACTTATTTTAGTTGACCTATTGTTCAAAATAAAAAATACAGTCATTGATGCTTGTATTTTTATACGATCTACGTAAAAAAATCGTCGAGGCCAGAACCCAGCAGCATGTTTGCTATCTGAATGTCGTTATCGTAGAGATATCGTTATTTAAACGTTCGGCTGAAACGGCCGGCAGTCAGTCTATGATACGTCCTCGGTGTTCACAGATATATATGGATACACTTGTAATATGGGATCGCATGTGAACTTTTATTTACTGCTTTTGACTTTATGTGTGCAATGTTACAAAGGGAGTGCTTTAAATATATTAGGTGTGTTTCCGTACGAAGGGAAAAGCCATTTCTATGTGTTCAAACCGTATTTGGAAGAACTGGCAAGAAGAGGACACAATATGACCGTCATATCGTATTTACCGCAAGACAAACCCCTGAAGAACTATAACGATATAAGCCTAGCAGGCAAAACAAAGGTTTTGGAAGGCACGTTTCCTTTAGAAAATTCATATAAATCAACAATCTTAATTACATTGTTCTTAGTTACATCGGGAACAAGAAATTGTAAGATTTTATTGGGTGACGAAAGAGTCCAGCAGTTATGGAAGAATAAAATGAAATTTGATGTGGTGCTTGTGGAACAATTCAACAGTGACTGCTCGTTAGGACTGGCTCACAAATTGGGGGCTCCAGTGGTCGGGCTCACATCGCACAGCTACATGCCGTGGCACTACGAGCGGCTAGGAATGTTCTTCAACCCTTCCTATTCCAGCTTCCATTTTTTTCACGCTGGCACTAAACCTACTATATATCAGCGAGTAGAAAGTGGCATTTTCCATATATACTGTACACTTTTGTTCAAATACTATAGCCAAAGAATTGACCAAAATACTCTGGCAGAATATTTCGACGATACACCTCCGTTAAGTGTTCTAGCTCATCAAATGAATATGTATTTGGTTTACATGCATCCCATATTGAATGAGAAAAAACTAATACCACCTAAAGTTAAAGAAGTCGGTGGATATCACGTTGCTAAGCCAAAGACTTTACCAGCAGTAAGTACGAACCTATCAATGTGTTAGGGTACTCTTCGTGTTTCTGATGTATTCAGCATCAAGAACAATTAGTATTCTCAATGGTTTAAATATGGCTCTAGTGATTCACTATTAGGCAATTTTTTTTATAATGGTTAAAAAATATAACGGCCTGCTTGACAAAAAGTGCTTACCATATCCCATAGGTGCGTGTTACATACTAATGAAGGACCTTATACTTCTTGAGTCAACCCTGTGGCCTTGGCTAAGTCACCTCAAGAATACATGCTCCCTATGAGTTGTACTATTTAGTTGTGTGGGACAGTTAAGCAACCCATGTTTAAGAAAATACATTTGGCCGTATTTTTTGGAAACATTGATCGGCAGACAAAAAGTCCAGCCCGGAAATGTAGTTAGTACATCTCTTTTATACCAAACATCTGCAGTCTAGCCTTCCTGACAACCGGTTTTGTTTCACATGTCCGACTAATTGTTCGTGTTTCTTAGGCTGTAGATAGACCTGTTCTAATCATTATTACGACTTTTAAAAACCAGCATTTTTAAAGTCAAACGAAACAAAAACTATTAATTTAATTTTGTTGTTATTTAATTAAGATCAAAGATAAAGATTAAGATTTAATTAAGTCCTAAAATCTGATGTCTGAATGCTACGAAAACTCCGAAACACGAAGCCCAAGTACAATCTAAGTAGATAAGACAGCTTTATGCTCTTTTAAAATCATTCTTCAGTTAGGTATTATAATTGCAAACTCCATAATGTATATTTGCCCGATCTATTTTGAAGAATATTAAATTTTACCGTTGTTACAATGTGGTATTTTTTAGATTTTGATCGTAATATTGATTTCCATTAGGATATTCTGAAGTTCATCGAGGAATCAGAACACGGTGTGATCCTCGTCAGTTTCGGGTCGATGTTGCAAGCCACCTCGATCCCCAAGCCGGTACAGGAGGCCATAATAGCAGCGCTGTCGGGGCTTCCCCAGAGGGCCATTTGGAAATGGGACGAGCCGACTCTACCAGGCAATCCCAAGGACATATTTGTCTCCAACTGGCTACCCCAAAACGACATTTTAGGTAATGAATAAATATATATATAGGTCTCCCTATAGAAAGGAGAATATTTTATTTAGGAGATTCTTATTTAGAAGATATTTAGAAGAAGTACAAAGAGAAGAAGTTACTTACATCAGAGAGTAAGCTCTTGAATCTCCAATAACGATAAATATTATTTATTATGTTATGTGAGCAAATTTGTTATGAGGTAACATCGGAAACCACAATTCTTTTTTATTATCTAACGATAGCAAACACTTCATGTCATGAATATATCTTTAGACAGGCCTTGATATATTATATCGTTACTACAAGATTTATGCTCGCCTTTTCCATTAACAAAACAAAGGAACTGAAGTCGATTCGAATCTCATTTATCCGTTCCTTGTAAACGCCCGCGACGAGTCAATATCATGAAACCAACCAAAAAAATATATCCGACGCCTTCCCTCAAGGGTCCCTGTAGGGGTAAGTAGGGTATATAGATATTACCCACACACCCCTCCTTCTGCCAGATATATATTTTAGCCCTAAACTGATTTAAGGATATTATTAGTATAAAGCAAAAGTGTGTGCAAGAAGAGGCAGAGGAAGACCACGTTCTAACTACCTAGATCAAATCGATCGGACGCCCAAAGACGCGAACATCAAAAGTGCCTACTCGAAACCGACGAGCATGTATGAAGAGACTGATGAATGTGGACGAAGCGAAAGTGGTATGTAGGTCTAGAGAGAACTGGCGATCTATACTCTCTGCCTACCCCGTTAGGGACTCGGCGTGATGATATGTATGTATGTATTATTGTTATAATAATAATAATAATATATACAATTATTTACATAATTTCTGCCAGACTAGCAGGCGCAGCAACGCCTTAAGCCGAGGTCTTAGCAAAAGTTACAATACAATGAAGTTAAAAAGGTAGTTAATTATACACACATATGTTACATTTACAGGACATCCAAAAGTAGTGGCCTTCTACTCGCACTGTGGGTTGCTGAGTACTACAGAAGCCATGCATCACGGGGTGCCCATGATCGGGATGCCTGTATTTGGAGACCAGCCCGGAAACGCTGCAACCATTGAAGAGAGCGGGCTTGGTGTCAGAATACAAATAAAAGAACTAACCAAGGAATCACTCTTAGAGAAATTTAAGATCGTTTTAGATCCTAAGTGAGTAGCAACTATTAACATTTTGTGAAAATCTGCCATTAACGTTATTGAGAAGAAACACGATATAAACATGAATATTTATGTGTCTATCTATATGTATGTTAATAGACGGAGACATATTCACGTCAAAGTCGATACATATAATAATAATAACTAGGCACGTGGCATTAGAATACCCCGGTGGAAAACTGTAAAGAAGTAAATAAAATTAAAATAATAATATAATTATTCAAGCCTACGTCGTTATTACATACGTCGGATATCACAAAATTTCTCACCATTGGCTCACCATCTTTTTAAAGAGGTCTCGCGCCGTTCAGTCGAGACCTCTCGTGACAGGCGGGCTGGAACACAATTTGTTATTTCAAAATAAAGTTCGGTCTGAACGGCAGACATGATTGAATAACAAACATCTTCAGAAAATTTCACATTTATAATATAAGTAAGGTACTTATATAGCTTATATACTTATAGAGTGGTATATACGTGGTGGCCGAGTGGTTCGAGCAGTTGCCTGCGACACAAAGATCGCAAGTTCGAATCCAGACTGTACCAATGAGTTTTTCTGAACTTAAGTACAGTGATTAATCACACCACTTCACGGTTTACGGTGAAGCAAAACATTGAGAGGAAACCTGCATACGTCTGAGAAGAAATTCAAAGGCGTATGTATAGTTGTGCTTGAGTAACGGCGATGGACTCGCCGTCTGTCACGTTTGCACCTAATATACCTCTTGCGGAAAGTGGGTGTGTGGGTATTACATATACACCTCTGTCTGCCTACCCCTTCGGGGACCCTTGTGGGAAGGCGTGAGGATATATTATATTTATATTATTATTATTATTATATAGCTATATTGATTCATGTATTTTATCGTTTCAGGTTTAGGGCAAACGTTAAAAAGTTGTCAAAGGCATGGCACGACCGGCCCATGTCTGCGATGGACACGGCTGTCTTCTGGACCGAGTACATAGCTCGACACGGGAACTTATCGCTGGCCGCTCCCACTGAGACCGTGCCCTTATACCAGTCCATCTGCTTGGATGTCATCCTGATTGTTGCTTCCTTCTTGATAGCAGTTTTTTACGTCACTATATTGTTAATTAAAGTTCTACTGAAGTTTTGTCAAAAGAAGGCGAAAAAAGAATAAACGGCCAAAAAATGTTTATTAAGAATAAAACAATAATGGGCAGTTGATTAGCAACTTCTTCATGTGAATTGAGAAATCGTATTTTTTACTACTTCCAACCCATATTGGCCGCTTTAGTAATACTCGTCATATGTTGCTACCTATGAATATTTAACATTCTTGGTTAAAAAACTAAATAGTAACAGTAATTAGTAACACTAACATTACGCCGTAAGGATAATATTCAGGCGCAAATATGAAAGATGACTAATCTACCGCCATTCCTTAGAAAACTGCAATCTTTAGTTTGTAAGGAATAACCTTAATCACTTGACCACTAGACCTTAAAAAATACTAAAATATAGACACAAATTAGCTTAGCACACAATATATAGGCAAAAAGTAACAGTTGCTAATGACAGAGATCATATTAATATATCGCCATTTAACCCAATCAGACATATGACAAGGTAACCAACAAGTACAAAATAAAAATAGAAATGAAAAATAAGAATAACACAAACCAACGCACTCCGGTACCATTAGCACTCAACAACCATTCAGCATTTATCAGAAAACACCAAGCACTCTAACAATACCTTCTACCATCCATCTTCAAACCTGTCAACACTTGTATGAAACTCCAGGAGATCGTTGAGCACGGTCAACGAGCGAGGTATGGGCGACATTACCACAGCTAGGGACAGCGAACAGCTTGCGTACGATGTGTCCGACGTGAAAGTACTTGTCGGGGACGAAGAGTCGAAAAAGTTCTCCCAATAGCCTATCACCCTGCGGATAACGCCGTGTAACCCACCATAACTTCAAGAGAAGGGCTCATATAATTTAAAAAAGTTGGAGGGGTAAAGATGGTGTGGTTGGTACCAGTAAGAATAACCTCAGTACTAATAGCATACACGACAAACGATACCTAAGGTTATAGTCCAGTGCCAACATGAAAGTCGGGTCAGAAGTGACACTGACCGCTTAGGGCAGTGTTGTTACTTGAATTGTCAAGTAAGGAGGAGAGCGACAACAACAAACCAGTTTTGATTTTTCAATTTTATCGACATGCAATAACTACTCTGTATTTTTTTTTATATAACTATTACTATTGAATAAGATTTAGCCTCATTATCACAGCATTGCTCATATTATAGTCACATTATGACAAGAAACTTACATTTCATCACCAAGATTTCGCTAGTCAAAGAATAAATCAGGCGCTATGAACTTGTATTGACATTACAGAATTTTCCTGTAATTTCAATATGGTTTCCAAATCACCCCCTGCACTGCAAAGCACTATACATGCGTCATTGAATTTCTTCTCAAACGTATGCAGGTTTCCTGTTAATATGTTCCCTCACCGTAAAGTTTGGATTCGGACTTGAGACCTTTGTGTTGCAGACAACTACTCTTGAACCACTCAAATGACGGCTCTCAATTTATGTATGTGTACAACAATTTAAATTATGAGTCATTATAAAAATTATTCCGTGTAGCCTAAACTGATTTTTTTTATAGAATATTTATTTGTAAAGCGTCATATTTGTTTAAGTACTTTTTATGATTGTATTAGGTTGGTTAAAGTATTGGGTACAAAATTAAGTTCAAATGAGCCCATACTATTAGTACTTTAGTATAGTTTGGTATAATACCTACCCACCTATTCAATCGAAAACATAGGTACACGGTACATACCACCGTGCTGTCTTCGGAATCTAGTTTAAATATTTAAAAAAGACACGAGTCATAATCCTACCTTCCCACCTAAAGTTCTTTCCCATTTTATGCGCATTATGCATTCCTGTTTTTATTATTAATATTTTGCAAATTAATTTATTTATATTGGAAAAAGTATTCCATTACCTTGACTAAAAATCATGAATAAGGATATAATATGTAATACATAATTTCCTTAAAAACGTTAAGAAGCGATTAAAATATGTTGACTAACGAATGATGTTACATATTTACAATCTGATTCCGTGTTATCGCTATTTTAACGTTGAGCTCAAGCGGCCGACAGTCAGTATACAACAGCCAGTCGGCGGAGAGCACCCACAAATTTACCAATAAAATGGGATCATACGGTAATTTTGTATTACTGCTACTAAGTTTGCATGTGATAACTAAAGAAGTGAGTGCTTTAAATATATTAGGTGTGTTCCCATACGAAGGTAAAAGCCACTTCTTTGTGTTCAAACCGTATTTGGAAGAATTGGCAAGAAGAGGTCATAATTTGACGGTCATATCCTACTTTCCCCAAGAGAAGCCTCTGAAAAATTATAAAGATATAAGCTTAGCAGGAAAATCAAAAATTTTGGAAGGAGCATTTCCTTTGGATGTTACATATTTGTCAACAGTCATAATTTCATTCATCCTAGCTAAATCCGGAACGGATAATTGTAGAATTTTGTTGGGTGACGAAAATGTGCAGCAATTGTGGAAGAATAAAGCGAAGTTTGACGTGGTGCTCGTCGAACAGTTCAACTCTGACTGCTCATTAGGACTTGCTTACAAGCTGGGAGCTCCCGTAGTAGGGCTGACGTCACACAGCTTTATGCCCTGGCACTATGACAGGTTCGGAGTTTCCTTCAATCCGTCGTATGCGTCCATCATATTCTATAATCCAGCACCTCATCCTACTCTTTACCACCGAGTCGAAACTAGCATTTTCCACATGTACTACACACTAGTATACAAGTATTATGGCCAAAGAAGTGATCAGCAAACCTTGGCTCAGTACTTTGACGATATACCCCCATTAAATGATCTCGCGCATCAAATGAACATGCTGTTAATGTACACGCATCCCTTACTAAATGGAAGAAGTATGTTACCACCGAAAGTGGTGGAAGTCGGAGGATATCACGTTGCTGAGCCAAAGAAATTACCTGAAGTGAGTACGATATTTTACTTAAATCAGATCTTTAATAAACTCCACTGATTCTCCCGATATAAAAAACCTATTGTTTTTGGGCTTTGAACGCATTCTGATCCACTGTGGCAGATTTAAGTGAACACGAAGCGATCATCATCCCTTGCATCATAGAAATTTTTTTTATTCTAAAGTTATAAATGTTTTTTTTAATTTCCTTGTGAAAAATTCAGCAAAAATAAAAAGATTTGCAATTCAGAACTATCTTGTATAATTTTTTTTTTCATGTACAAATGTAATGTATTATAGAAATACTAAAATGGTTATTAAGCTTTAAGTACTCTTTAAAGAATATTCTGAAGTTCATCGAGGAATCAAAGCACGGTGTGATCTACATCAGTTTCGGGTCGATGTTGCAAGCCTCGTCGACCCCCAAGCCAATACAGGAGGCGATAATAGCTGCAGTCTCGGAGCTCCCACAGAGAACCATTTGGAAGTGGGACGAGCCGACTCTACCTGGCAATCCCAAGGACATATTTATCTCTAACTGGCTACCCCAAAACGACCTTTTAGGTAAGACTATAATTTGATCACGCTACTGTTAATATTTTTCAGACCACATCGTTAGAAACATACTCACTAATTATTTCATTCGATAAAGACCTCTATCTCTATCGCATATTTGCTAACGCATTTCACACCAACGACGACTATACGACTATGGGCATGATTTGCACAAAGTGGACTTATCATCTTAAAATTTACTTTTATGTCATTGATCGTTTTAAGTTATTGCTAAATCATACTTTGTATTACGGTGCAAAAATTTGTAAGGCATGATAATATTTAATGATTGTATATTGGGACAATTCGACACAAACTGATCTAGTCCCAAACAAAATGTAGCTTAGTATTACTAAATAAATAGCACCGACCAATAATTAACATATTAAATTTATATAATTTTTTTATTCTTCTGTGCATCACACCACTTTTTGAGGTTTTAAGGTGAAGGAGAACATTGAAATGCAATGTTTGAGACGGAATTCTAAAAATTATTTCGTGGTCTTCTCTCGGACACGGCTTCAGACTCACCATCTGTCACGTTAGCACCTAACTATATCTCTGGCAAATTAGAATATTGCTATTTCTGCCTGCCTACCTCTTCGGCAACCATGAGAGAAAGTGTGAAGATTTGTACAAAACTATTGAATGTACTACCTTGAATAAAAAAAGATATTTGTAATACCATATTCTATCCGCGTAACATGTAAGGCAATGACTGCAATTCGCACCGTCATGAAACGTCGTCAATCAAGCTGGCAATAATAATGATAGATAGACGGATCCAATATCGAATCCGAATCCGTTTGACAGTAAGCAAACTGTACTGGGGTTCATATTGTGAATTTCTTCTTCGTCACTTCAAACACTTCGTGGACAAACATTGAGTTGATAAAGGTTCAGCTCATTCGAATAAATTGTACAAAAGAACAATATCTCTCTCTATTTAAATGTTCACATTTTTATTAGGACTCTATAATACAGCTAGAATAGAAATATAGGGTTCCACACTATTTTGAGTTACTTTAACTTGAACCAATATTGCTTTTGCAGTCCATAATTATTATTACTGGAAATAGGCAGTACATTTTAAATATACATGTAATATATTGTTATGATAGTTATAGAACCCTCTTATAATATTGCTGAATAATATAGGCCTGAATGTATACGGACTGATAGTTAAGCACACGTTATTAGGTTCATTGTTGTCAATGTCTCAACTAGGTCAAATCAGATAAGATACCTACATAATCGTTAAAAATCGTAAATAGTAATCGGAATAAACCTCCAGATTTAGATGATTGAAATATATACATGTTGATCACATGTAAAATTTCAATTACTGGTTTATCCTTGAACTAAAATATCACGCTATTTAGATTCAGTTCATCTCACTTTATAAATCTCACACTACTGCTTGTGATAGCGTTACGGCTGAAGGAAATTATTTCTTTATATTAACATTTTACTTGACATTTTAATGAATGAATTGATGCTGCTCACTAAACTTACCCTTACGATAACAAACTGATCCCAGGTGGTGTTAAATGAGCATTTGGAGAGAGGCAGAACGGATCTTTCGTTCTAATTTATGTGAGTTTTCCTATTGTGGTGTCCTTAATATCGCAGCCAAAGCACTGCTCCTACATAGTCTTGTGTGTCTTGTCTCTTCCTGCGGTGATTGAGGTTACATAAAAAAAAAGTATAAATCTTAACCTTTCTGATAATAAATCGCGATTTAGTGGTTCCAGAAAATCGTACGGACAACGTCTAAATATAACTAACAATATCTGATCGGAACATCGCAGGAGTTATGTTAATGCAATCTGATCAGATTGATATTTTACAATATTTTCATCCACAAGATGCTCTCTTTGAAAAAAGATGTGTGTAAAGTCGTGCTTTAAGTGGCAATGGATTAGCCATCAGTCACGTTGGTACTTAAATATATGTGGGAACACGTTAAGATATGAAAATAACGAATGAAGGCAATACAATCGCTGCTATAAAATCCCTCCGAGAAGAACTGGCCAGAACCTTAATAATTCCGTTCGGAAGTAGACTCTGCAAGGCTTAGGTCATAATGCAATCACATCTATAAGTTATGTTAGGCTTATACACTCAATGCCTTCCCTGTCCATCTATGCGTTTGTATTAAGTATAATTATTGTTAATTTCCAGCACACCCAAAGGTGCTGGCTTTTTACTCGCACTGCGGACTACTAGGCACCACAGAAGCTATGCATCATGGTGTGCCCATGGTGGGGATGCCAATATTCGGAGACCAGCCCGGAAATGCTCAAAATATGGCAGAGAGTGGACTTGGTGTCCAATTACATCTGAAAGAGCTCACAAAAGAAAAGCTCTTAGAGAAATTCAAGACAGTATTAGATCCTGAGTAAGTACTAAAAGAGAGAGACAAACTATTTCCATGGACACCTTAATTTACAAAATTTTCAAATATACTCGGCTGACAGCTTCGACAAGATTCAGATACAATTAGATTTGATATCATACAAGACCATATCAAAGTAAAAAATATAGCCTTTAATGAAAGTAATGTAAGCTTTGAAAAGTTGTAATATTTGCTTGTAACGTTTCAGGTTCAGAGCTAACGTCAAAAAGCTGTCAAAGGCGTGGCACGACAGGCCCAGGTCTGCGATGGACACTGCTATCTTTTGGACCGAGTACACAGCTCGCAATGGCAACTTTTCGCTGTCCTCTCCTGTGAACAATGTCCCGTGGTACCAGCTTCTCTGCATAGATGTCATATTCATTGTTACTTCCTTTATCTTAGCATCTTTCTACGTCTCTATATCGCTAGTGAAATTCTTATTGAAGCTTTATAAAAAAAAGACAAAAAAAGACTAAGCTTTTGATAGCTTTTCATTGATTAATTATGCGCCGGTTACATCAACGGCAGTATCCAAAGGGGAAGGTACACCTCCCTTATGGGAAAAACACTTGACAATTTTTTTTTTATACTGTCTGAATACGTTTGATCAGTAATACCAATACCAATTCCGCGATAACCTACTTAAATATCAACGGAGTTTTTTATAGAACTTGTTTTTAGTTGTAGTTGTTATTAGAAAAAATACTGGCGGCGTGCATCAGGCGGGCAGTAATGCATTATATTAATGTCAGTGGTAATGGCATAGGAATATATACAAATTAGAATTAAGCGCATCATTCATTTAATAGGTACATAGGTACTAACCATTTTGAACGCTGTTCTTTTTCTGAATAAATGAGCCAAATGTCACTAGTGAGTTCAGCGTTCTCAGGTACGTTATATAGGTAGCCATGACAACTATACAATGATTTAAACTGTACATAAATTAAGTTATAATACAAAAAGATAGAGATACAATTAATTATTGTTACCTCAAACTATTAACATTAAGATGTGGTTCCTAAGAATGCTTAGAAGCTGTTCAATTGTCTGTCTGTATATCCTTAGCCAATATATATATTGTCTAAGACGTTTTTCTGAGCTATACTACTTAACAGGATTAAAATTAAAAATAGTATATCTTGTAAATGTTGTTGGTAATATTATTATAGAAATAATGTTATTGATTGTATAGTTCTTATTTTTGTTCTTTTGTATTGCGACATGAAATATATACATTCAATACACGTAACCCCTTTGAAGTCGCAGGTTTCAGAGACCTGAAAATGAGAATGCCAGAGAGAAAGTACATTTGTACATAACCCTTTTACCGTTCCATCCGACATTCCGTGAATAAAAGTAATCCTGTTCCAATAATCTAACAGGGTAGGCAGAGAGAATAGGAGCCAAGTTCTATTCTTCTTTACCTTAATGAAACACGTTTAAATCATGAACTGCATCATACACAGAAATCGATTTATTTTAAACATCAAGTGGAAACCTGCATACGTCTCAGAAGCAATTCAAAGGCGTATGTATAGAGTACGTACTTGAGTAACGGCGATGGACTCGCCATCTGTCACGTTGGCACCTAAAATATATCTCAAATGGATAGGGGGTGTGGAAGGGTTATATAGTAGTAGTTCAGTAATAAGAAGTTTTCAGTCAGCAAACCTGTACCTTCTACATATGTGGTAGTAGACTTGTTTCGCCAAAGTAGATTACCAACAATATGTTTCGCAAACCGAAGACGTCAGAAACTTGTCGGTGTAGGTACTTAATATTAAGTAAGTCATAAGGTGATGAGTTTTCCAACAGTCGCAACCGCGGTGCTTTGAGCATCGCACGAATATTGAAAAATGAAGCTTAATCTTATAACGTTAACATTTCTCGCGTATTTGTATACCACAAATGCTCTCAATATATTGGGAATATTTCCGTATCAGGGCAAAAGTCATTTCTTCGTGTTTAGAATTTACTTGAGAGAACTAGCTAGGCGGGGTCATAACGTGACGGTCATATCCCATTTTCCAGAAAGCAATCCACCTAATAACTACACCGACATAAGCCTCGCTGGAACAGTTAAGATCGTGGAAGATGCTTTACCATTTGAGCGATCATACTCGTCTCTTATCGGCGTCAGCTGGTTCTTAGTGTCCAGTGGAATAAAGAACTGTCAAGTGATGTTAGAAAATGAAGAAATACAAGATCTCATCAAGCAAAAGCCCAAGTTTGATGTCGTTGTCTTGGAACAGTTTAATAGTGATTGTGCTTTGGGAATTGCTTACAAGTTAGGTGCGCCTGTCGTAGGATTGTCGTCTAACTCACTAATGCCCTACTACTACCCGAGATTTGGTGTTCCGTACAATCCTGCGTTTGTATCAAATCATTTCTTAGAAGGAGGAACTAAGCCCAGTCTATACCAGCGAGTGGAGCGGGTGGTATTTGATTTCTACTTCAGGGCGCTTTTCTCTCTTATAACTCAGAGGATTAACCAGCAGAGTCTCGCGCAGTACTTTGACGATATTCCCCCGCTAGAAGAATTAGGTCGTGAAATAAAGTTCCTGATGTTATATCACAATTTCATATTGACGGGGTCAAATATATTTCCGTCAAATGTCATTGAAGTCGGTGGCTACCACGTGCCTCCACCTAAACCAATATCAGGGGTAAGTTATGTTTAGAAAAAAATAAGTACTAAATACACTTAACAACTTGATACTATTCAAATTGGATGACCAAGTCCAAAAACCAGAACATGAAAACGAATATCATTTGGAAAACTACATGATTGTAAGGAGAAATTCAATTTTTTATTACACACAGTCGTGACATACAACTGAAAAGACTGTCACGATGGTACTTAAATATATCTCCTGCAAAAATAAGTGTTATGACACCCCAAGTCACTCTTGTGGACCCTTTTGAAGATATGGTAAAACAATAAATTTGAATGCGCAGGATTTAAAGAAGTTCGTAGATGAAGCGGAAAATGGAGTAATATACATTAGTTTCGGCTCAATGATCAAGAGCGCCACAATGCCTGCCGAGAAACTGAACGATGTATTGGCCGCAATAGAAGAATTACCTCACAGAGTAATCTGGAAATGGGAGGACCAGACAATTATGACTAATAGCAACAAACTTTACGTCTCTGACTGGTTACCACAGGTGGATATCTTAGGTAAAAAATGCACCCATTCTTTGTGTCGTGGTTATTACGATATATTTTAATGTTTAAACTGAATTGCCTATGTCGAGTTTTTTTTTTTTATTAGGTCATCCTAAAACGATGGCATTCATTTCCCACGCGGGTATGGGAGGGACTACAGAAGCCATACATTTTGGTGTGCCAGTAATAGCAATGCCAGTGATCGGAGATCAGCCTTTTAATGCCGCAGCTATCGAAGAAAGCGGGCTAGGTGTGACGCTGCCCATTGATGAACTCACCAAAGAGAACTTACTCAAAGCTCTCAAAGTTGTTCTGGACCCCATGTGAGTAGAAAAATTCAAACGCCAGCATATGCATTTCCTACCATATTTAAGGCTATGAAAATGAACCAAGACTATTACTTAACTACTTTATTGAGGAACCCTAACAAACCTTAACAATAGTTGACAATTAAAATTTCATATTATCTAAATCGCACCTGTGCTAACACCTAATGCATTAAAATTGCAGTTTCTTTTTGCCGTCAATGGTTACTCTCAAAACTACAGTGTAATATGCATATTTTTTTCACCTGTGACTAATAGTTCTAGAAAAAAACTACACATTTTAAAATTGATTCACCTCTGTAGGTAACTCAGCAAAATTTCACCGCGCCAATTTAAAGGTCAATTACTTGCATTCAATGAAATGCTAATGCAAATAATAAAAAGAAGGTATGCACCTTCTATATATTATTACTATTGTTTTTTTTAGATTCCGCGAGAAAGTTAATCTTGTGTCGAAAGCTTGGCATGACCGGCCGATGCCTCCATTGGAAACAGCTGTTTTCTGGACAGAGTTCGCGGCACGAAATCCAAATTTCACATTTAGGACAGCTGCTGCGGACGTGCCTCTGTACCAGTATTATAACTTGGATATATTACTTATTTTTGGTTCTCTATTTACAATCGCAATAATTATAATATATAAATCAATTAAAAAAGTTTGTTGTGGCCACAAAGTTCCAAAGACAAGGCGGAACAAAAAAACTAAAACTCAATGAACTAATTAAATAAGTATTATTTTTACATAATCAAATTTATGTTATTGGTGTTTTTTACATATAAAACGAGAAAATATAAAGTTTCATGAGTAATTCATCGTTTCCTTTTGCTCAAGTAAATAATTATAGCTGACCAAGTGACGCACCAAATGTGTAACCAGTTACCTAGGTTAAGCGCACATTATTTTTTTATAGACTTCTACGACCCACTGCTGGGCAATGGCATCCTTTCTGTCTTTTCACCCCATCGCCATCAAAGACTACTACTTCCGACCAATTATTCTGGAGCATGTCAAGTTCTTCCACCCTCTTCTTCTTGGCCTTCCACATATGCGCAATACAAAGGCAAATTCACATGACTGTTGTCTTACTCAAGTTGGAACTATGGCTGGGCTAGCAGACATATGGAACAGTGTGTTACTTTGCCTGTATACTTTATAGAGTTCTGTAAACCTTACTTATCACGGGAACAACATATGTAATGTACTTTCAACAACAATGACAAAAGTAACGAAAAAGCAAGTGTTGACTGCAGGACAAAGCATTACAGTACCTATTACGAAAACCAGAAATTAACAATATACATAACATGCAAAAATGTATTAAGCTCAAATAGGTCGGTAAGTCTCGCAAGATCTGGCGTCTTCTCCATCGGCCTACCCCATGAGGAACTTGAGCGTTCATGAGGAGCTGAGGAAGGCGCACTGAGGAGCGTAATTAATTTGGTTACCTAAATAGGCTTAGCATTATTAAACAGCTAAAAATTGGGCTGTTCCGTGAATATTTAATGCCGATAATCTATACCTTAGTTTAGAAACCTGTAGGCAGAGGTGTAGGTATATGTAGTACCCACACACCCACTTTCCGCCAGAGATATATTTTAGGTGCCAACATGACAGATGGCAAAAAATATAGAATGAGGTCCTCATCTCTCATTTAAACCGTCAGTCAACGGCAGAACAGAAAAGTAAATCCTGACATTTCAAAAACAAATTCGCTTTTTCTGTTGCATTTCCGTCAGTTCTGTACAAATATCAAACCGTGATGAAAGGGGAACACTGAAATAAAATATCGATGTCCAATTCAATAAGATGACCACAACAAACATATCATCTGCAGCCTGAGTGGCGACAGAATCATCAAAATGCACTCCCGACCATAATGTTCACATATTAGGTGAGTTGAGATTTTAAATAATTGGGTAATTTACTCTTCTGAATAGAAGCTAGTTAACCTTGCTTTTAGTGAAGTTATTTCCAAACGTTTAAAAATTATTCACACAAGTTAACAGTGTACAGAATGTAACTAAAATTCATTAGTAATGTACATAAAATTTACTTAAGTATTTAATATCTACCAACTGTTTTTATAGATAGCAGTGTTCACGTCAGTCAGTTTCACATTTTCAGTGCCTCTGGTTCATCGCAATGGCATGCTGCTGTAAAGGAGGGAAATGTAAGTATCTCTTCATACATTAACGTACATTTTAAGTAGATACTTAGCTACGAAATCTCGTCATCCGCAGCCAACAAATCCTCGGTAAGCTGCTTGGGCCGCTGTGATCTTCCGAAACACCGATGCCTGGACAAAAAAGAGGTGAAGCCTGGACCAGTGCCCAAGTACATGGGCTGGCACTACACCGCCAGGAATGCGCCTGAACATCAGGTATATAAGTTATCTGACTTAACTACCAATTGAAGCGTTGCTGGGACGAAATCCCAAATGCGTTATTAATAAACATGCGGGGTATATAAAACCATTTTTGTTACCTAAAATTAATATGATATTGTTGGTGATTGTGATACGTGATACGTATAACATAGAGAAGCAGTAATACGAGATATATTTTGTTGCAGTTGCGTTGTGGTTGGCGGCCTGGTCACATCTCCTGCCCAGTTCTTAAAAAGATAGAACAGCACAACAGTTGCAGAAGTGAATCTCCGTGCTGTTCTCGGCCCTGCTCTCGCTCGTGTTGCATATCACCCAAGTGTGTCACAGTATCTCCCTCGTGCTGCTCGGGAGGCAAACAGCCTGCTGCCGGACAACCCCTTATCCGTATCATTAGACACAACGGTCGCTACAGCATATGCACCAAGCCGTCAAATATGAGCAACTCTCCCTCCGGTCCGTATCCGTTAAAATACGTTCTGAACACAGATGACGAGGAGCTACCTAATGCCAAGTATAGCGTGGAGGCAAAATTTAATGACTACCACTTCGACTACACGAGCTCTACGTCTTCCTTCGTTTTAGATTTCACACCGCCCGAACAAAAATGCTACAAGCCGTGTCCTAAAGATTCCGCGACTGATTTGAAGGAGGGTTAAGACTGTGAGGTAAGATAGATAAAGCTCTATCAAAGGGATAATTACTCGTCCTGTAGATAAACAATCGGGCATAATATTTTATTAAAATGGACGACCTGTACAAAACGATTTTGTTGAAATACGTCAAGTATCGCCTCAAGCAAATATATCTGAACAGCGTCATAGAAAAACAATAGATAGAGATTTAACAAATAAATAGTACCTACTTAACTACTTTTTATTTTTTTTATTTCAGGCAGCAAGGCCCATAAAAATACAATAATGCTATATAAACAACGTTTGCTTTTTATATAATTTAAGCAAATATTATGCATATAGTACGTACAACTATATACTAGCTGTCCCGCCCAGCTTCGCCCGGGTGAAAAAGTTCCTGAAACACGATCGCAGCGCCACCTATCGGTCTTTCAAGTTTCAAGATGAAATTCTTCCTGATAATTAAAAAAAATCCTGATTAAAAAATACTACCATGCGGCACTACCATAGTTTTTTTTGTGTGGTGTCTCGTAGCGTGAGTTCCGGGAACTTTTGCTAATTAACCGGACAAAGTCGAGACCTAGGCCTCCAGCCAGGCACTTTAATACTAAGCAACACAGCTAAGGGCACCCCCTGTGGGGTACGGACCTCGGCTTAGGGCGTTGCTGGTTCGCGAGCAAGGGAGCTGGGCTGGTCTGGACTACCATAGTGCCACTGTTCGGTTTATATTGCGCCATTTGCAGTTTTTGCAGTAGTAGGCATAACAAACAATATACAACAACCTATCTAATTGGAAGTGATTTAATATTTCAAAATTCTATTTCTTTAGTTAGATTGGTGATTTTCATTGTTGATTTCTGTCTTAGAATTATAATCCGGATAATATAATTTTTTCGAATTGAAAATTAGTATTTATTGGTAAGTCTTAATAAGAAATATTATCATTACTTGCAAGTTTCAAATATCAGTTAATTAGTTCAGTCAACAGAATGGAGAGTTCTGAAACAAACAATCTTAACTACCAGTTATAACAATTTAAGTGGATATTCCTTAATATAGCTATAATTTATGTATAAATTATGTAGCCAAAAACATAACTTCAACCATATTTTTAATTGGTTTATATTCAATTTGAACAAAAAATTATTAGATTCATGTAATTTTCACTTACTGTGACAAACAAAATGACAAGTGTTCCAACCAAAACTTGCACTAGGAAACCAGAATAATTAAAAAAGGTTTATCTTCAACATTTTATTTGCCAACATTAAAGGCAAAAAACCTAACAAAATAAATTAAATACAAGTCATAGTATATTAGTATAATATACACTTAACTGGGGTTACCAGACTTCTGAGCTAATGCCAACATATTTTCATTTGCAATCATTTGGAATTCATGGAATCTTTGTGAAACTCGCTGATTTGTTCTCAAATATTTCTCCATGCAATTCAAAGTGCATTTATCCTGCAGAAGGTAAAATTAAATATATAGCAGATTATCTTAAAACCATCATTAACCGTAAAAAAGTGATATGTATCACACAGACAATATTGTAGACATATTTTGGAAGCTTTTATATATTTTGAAAGCAGGCTTCACCAAGATAAAAGGTACTATGTATCTCTTTCTAAAAATTTTCTGGTTCATCTGAATAAAATTCTTCACAGTGTTCCCACTTTGTTCATCTAAGAGAGAGCATTTGACACAAATAGTTTAGATGCACATACAATTTTTTGTAATTAATTTACTCACTTTAGTTTGAACACTTAACAAGTATCTACTAACTTGAATGCTGTGTTCGTCTAAAACTGTTACACATTAAGGTTATAAGCCATAATGTTATAAAATGACAATAATTTTAAACTTATGTAGTAAATTCTGATGAACCAAATAAATAACTCTTAACAAATATCTGTTATCGGAGGGGAAATCTGAACCTCCGCCTCGAGTTTTATAAGGCTTCTGAGCACTAAATAGACATTCAGAGAGTTACTTCAAAACTCTCAAATGTCAGAAGTCTTGGTCTTAAAACTTATTTTATCTTTTTAACTCTCTTTGCCTATAATAATAATAATCATTGGATTGCATAAGCTGAATGGTTATCAACATTTCATATTAAAAAACAGTGGTGATTCTGTCTACATTGAGTCTGAAATCTATGAGATTTACAAAGAATACATACCTCTGAAGGTTTAAGAGTTCTAGAGGTAAAATCATGTATACAATCATTGAAGCACAACTCTGACAGCTTGTTGTACTGAACCAGGAAGTCTTTGAACTGAAACAAGAAGGGAAATAATTACTATTATTGAAATACAGGACAGTTAATTATTAATGTAGAATCTACATTGTCGATAATAGGCATATTATTTATTTATGTCAATGTTATGTCATGAAAGGATACTATTTACTTTATGGTCCAATCAAATTGTTCTGAATGAACAAATAACAATAGATATCGAATATTTTGTATTATTTGCGAGACAAATATGAATTAACATCTTACAGTTTTGATTTGGTCAGCTTCACTCATCATATCAGTTGGCGTCGCCATTTTATTGATAATTGGCTATTGGGATATGATTTTTGTTATTAAATTCAAGCTAACAACTTTATATTCATTCAGGAATAATTAGATAACTTAACACTCAGGATTATTTCAACACCCGTCCAATTTAAGGTTATCTCAAGAAACAGCTACAGATATGCAAGACATTTGTCTCGTTTGACAATAAAATTGTCATTTGACATACCATTTTTTTTTTTCAAAATTTATTACTTTGGTTTTTATTACTATAAGTGTAATAACTCCAACATTTTATGGAAACTAGTGATCGATTGCTATCCAAAGCGACAACAAAGGATAGATGTTAAACCATTAACATTGACACAATCCAATTGAGCCGAATGGTCCTAGCAGTCGCCTGCAACACAAAGTTTGCAAGCTCTGTACTACTGAGTTTTTTTTAACTTAAGTATAGTGATTAGTCCGACCAAGAACTTAACGGTGGAGGAAGACATCGAGAGGACACCATCTTATGTTTGAGAAGAAATTCACATGTGTAATAAATAAATACTTTGGGACTATTCCACACAAATTGACTTTACCCTCAAATTAGGCAAAGCTTGTGTTATGGTAACTAGACAACGACGTATTTACTTGTATAGATATATACATAAATACATAGAACATCGCAGTACAAATACTCGAGTTTATAACACAAATATCTGCCTTCAGCGAGAATTGAACCCGCACGCAACCTTAAGTTCTGCAGTCAGGAGCTTTAACAAATAGACCCGCTCCATATATTTTTCGGTACTAATAACTTTCTTCTATGGCTATGTATACGAACAATCTTTGCAGAGGAAACGTATATTACAATAAAATTTAAACAAAGGTTGAGATAACTATAATAATAATAATATATCTTCACGCCTTGCCTCAAGGGTACCCGTAGTTGTGGGCAGGGGTTTATAGGTAGTACCATGGACTAGCTAGAGAAGTACCCAACCAACACACACTTTCCATCCATCACACACATTCCATCACACCAGAGATATATTTGAGATAACTTAACTCGGCAATTAGCAAAATTGTAAAATTTTACCTACAAATAAAATTTAAATTAAGCAAATAACCCTATTCCAAGCCTACAAATTGAGAGAGCATACCTCGACTTCCGGTGTGAACACGTCATACTTAGCCTCCCTTTGTGTATTGGTAGCAGCTCCTTCCTGTGTATTTTAATAATTTATTCTCAACCATCAGCAGCCAGGCGCGAAGGCGCGCTAGCATCATTAGAGCTCAAAGTTGTTTTTATTGAGCAGAAGCCTTCCTCAGCCATGGGTCCATTCCATGAGTTTGCATGAGAACGGTATATTGGACTTGCGCCTTAGCTATGAGTGCGTCCCATAGTTTGCATGGCGACATATGCTCCGGTCACAGTATGAGATGTACTGGTGACAATGGAAGGCCACGAGCCTTAGCTATGAGTGCGTCCCATAGTTTGCATGGGGACGATATGTTCCGGCCACAGTATGAGATGTACTGGTGGCAATTGAAGGCCATTCGCCCTAGCTATGAGGGCGTCCCATAGTTTGCATGAGGGCGATATGTTCCGGCCACAGAATGAGATGTACTGGTGGCAATTGAAGGCCATCCGCCCTAGCTATGAGTGCGTCCCATAGTTTGCATGAGGGCGATAAGTTCCGGCCACAGTATGAGATGTACTGGTGGCAATGGAAGGCTGATATAGACGGGAGAATTGAGGAATTATATATTACTTAATTTCTGAAAGAAAGCTTAACTAAGATTAATGCCTGAAAGAAAGCTTAAGTATTAAGATCAATATCTGAAAAAGAGCTTATGTACTAAGGTTAATATGCGAATAAAAATAAATGTCTATTAAGCAGACAGCAATAAAAACTAGGCTTGGAATAGGGTTATTTGCTTAATTTAAATTTTATTTGTAGGTAAAATTTTACAATTAAGCTGTTTGAACCCTATTCCAAGCCTACAAATTGAGAAGTGTTTGTTTTCGGCTGCTGATATAATAACGCCAATGTGATAAAAATTAAAGAGTGTAAGGTTCAATATTAGTCTCCGCGTTCATAATAAGAATAATAATAAGATCTTTACGCCTTTCCACAAGGGTCACCGAAGGGATAGGCAGAGGTGTATAGGTTGTACCCACACACCCACTTTCCGCCAGAGATATATTACAGTCTACGCGTTCATATGTATATATATTAATACACCTGTAGATCATGTACACATTATGAATACAATAAGCTAGCTAAGTCTGTAAGTATATCAAATGAAATTATCCCCACGCTACCGAAGGGTTAGGCAGAGGCGTATAGGTAAAGTAGTACCCATAAAGTATATAGTCCATCGCCATCACTCAAGTAAGACTATACATATGCCTTTGGATTGCTTGACACATGCAGATTACCTCCTAATGGAATTTAAATATCCAGGAGTATAAGAGAATCATGCCAGATTTTTATTAGACATATTAGACATAATGACATTACTTTCCTACACCAGTACAGGGTGTAAAGTTTGTATGTCTTGAGTAAATATATAGAACTTATGGTCCTAGCCAGATTTTCAGTGTTATGTTTTGTCAGTCTAGGGAGCAAATTCCAGGTAAGAGATTATGGAGCCTTTCTCGAGCTCACCGGTTGAAAAAATAATAATAATATAAATAGAGTATTTGATGGAGTTAAATCGTACCCTGTGGGCTGAGCTAAGAAACTGTAAAACACGAACCTTTCAAAGGTTTATAATACTTTAAATAATAACAAATTATAGATATGTAACTGATAGTAGACAATAATTATAGTGAAACCACCAGAGACCGTGAAAGTAGTGGGTAAATCACGATATTCGAATATACAAAGTTCAGCTGAATGCATTGACGTAAGATCCCGTAAATCCGGGGGCATATATTGTAGTACCACTAGACTAGATAGATGGAGTTTTTGATACGATACGATGCAATAAAGATCTATTTGGGGTATCAACTATAAAGATTTCTTGTCATTGAATTTGAGAGTCATTTGTCAACCGTGAAATATCAATTTGCCTCGGTATTGGACCACCCAAAATATGATATAGTTATGCAATCATGGAGACTATCAAAGCGTCAGAATTGAAAGGCAAGATACTCTAACGCGAAAATAGTCAGAACGTCAATATATGAACAGTTTCACCGATTAACAATATTAACGATAACAGATATTATTGGGGGCACATTCCGCACATTAGATGTACAAGAGTACATTTTAATACTTGGCTCATGAGCATAGTATCTAAAACATTACAGTTTAGCTCCCAAATTTCATTAGTCCCAAACATATGGTCAGGTCGTTTTATAGGTCTAGGTTGGGAGAATCCCAAACTAGCATTGATGCATACATCCTTAAAAGCCTTAGCGTAAGAGGCAACTCGGAGTGTGTCGAAGAAAAATTTGTGTGCATTCTTTATACACCACTTTAGTACCCACCGGAGAAAAAATTCAGTATTTTAAATTCTGACCAAAGATAATGTAGTAGCTGAGGACTGTATAAAAACAATTGTCGGTTATATGCGGTTTCAGGAGACCACTACTCTTTAAATGCCGAGTAGGAATTTTATTTGGCGAGGAAAGAACTGGCGCTATACTAAGATATTTGGATTTTACCAACAAGATTTACTATATCTGCTGGAAAATTTTCTCGCTGGTCCAAGGTTCTCACATTGAATCCTACTCGTACTTCCTGCGAAGGAGGAAGGAAGAAGGAGGTGCAGTGTGCACCCCCTAGTAGTCTAATATTTAATTGTTCAGATTTGCCAGGCAAGGTTGTAGGTTCACTGAGAGTGTAAGCCCTTTTAAAGGAATTTGGCAGACCAACTTTTGAGATTTGCAAACATATCCTGGTATAGGAAAAGTATATGAAGACATAATCGGTGCGCGAAAATATGAGTCTTATATATATATTTTCACTAGACTAATTCGGTAGGAGATGAAACGAGATCTCGAACATGTTTGTGGTAAGCAAGCTTATGTGTTTACTTTAATATGTAATCGGATACACAGATTAGAAAGTTATTTCGCCGCACGGCCCGCACGTGTATGCTTAGTCCCCTTTGGAACTAGGAATATGTAGAACAAAGCTTGGGGTGGCTAGAACCGGTTCCAATACGCCCTGTTCTACCTATTATTTTCCGAATTTTTGGCTCCGTACCGATACTGCGGTGTATATGAAAACTTTCGAAACACGGCAACGACAGAGCTTATTAGTGAGAGCCTCTGGAAATAATTAATATATAAAACATAACTAGGCCAGTTTGCCTGCGAGAAAAGTGTGCTAGTCATTTTAAATGCCGCTGTAAAACGTCGTGCTTGGCGGTTTTTATATTGTGTATTCTCGTAACATATACATCACACTTACGATTGCGACCCTGCAAAGGGAAGGCTGCCTAGGGCTGCTTGTAGAAGCAGTAGCGTAGCCGCGTACTGGATTAATTACATGTCTTCTTGGTTTTGCGTTGTGCGCAAAAGTTATCATTTGTAGCTCTGCGAAGTAAAAGTAGCATTAGGACTGATTGTAGATACAGCAATACGGCTACGTTGCGGGTTAGAGACGATTCTCCTTAGTTCCGCCCTTAGCGCAACGGTTGAGCGCAGTCCGCAGAGAACCTTTTCGGTGGCATCATTCGATTGTGATCCTACAAAGGGAAGGCTCCAAAGAGTTGGTTATAGAAGCAGCGGCGGGGCCGCGTGCTGCATTAAAGATGAGTTTTCTTGGTCCTACTCTTTGCGCAAGAGTTCCAAGTTTGCAGCTCGGTGAAGCGAAAGCTGCGTTAGGACTGGCTGTAGAAACAGCGAATCAGCCAACGTTGTGTTAGAAATAACTCCATTTTTCTTGCCGCAACTCACGCATGGGTGGAGTGCGATCTGAAAGAAACGTTCTCAGTGCCACCATTGCCGGATACTTGTTCAGTGCAGCCCAGCAGAGAGGTAAAAACTATAAGCCTTCAAGACCTTTTCATTCTCGGAATTGTGGAGCATTAGCCACTACTGCCGAGCTCTTTATTTAGATCTTCACGAAAGGGATCCCGTGGGGGTTCCTGAAGGGGTACACAGCAGTGGACAGCATCTATATACCCATTTTAAGTGATATAATACAAGTGCAAACGTAACAGATGGAGAGTCCATCGTCATCTCTCAATCACGACTTTGGTTTTTTATAACTATCTGTAATTACCGTTAATAGTGTATACAGTTTTAATTAAAGTGAACTAACTAAATACGTCCTTAGTTTCTACTCAAACTTATGCAGGATTCTTCTTGATGTTTTCATTTACCGTAAGGCTCGTAAATGAATACAGGTATTGTTTCAACATATTAGTTACATTCATGGATATCTGACATAAAATAAAATCGATCAGCCACAATGCAATTTAAATAGAGCTACAGCATGGGTAGCCGAGATTTAAGCAAGTATCGAATTAAGGGTAGTCACTTGCTTAATTAAGTGCAAAACGAGGGTAGCGGAAGACTGTTTTGCACTAATCACCATTATGTGATACCGGGTGTTAATAATTATTGCCATAATAGACAAATAGTTGTCCAAATCGCAGTTATCATGCATGACTTGACGGGATTAAGAAAATGGTAAGATTGACTGACCTGACACCATAGTACTTACGCTCGTGGCGTGATATACTACTTTTTTCCAACTACATATTTCGCTTATCTTTGCGCCTACGTTCCCGGCGACCACACGACGCGTTGAAAAGCCGACGACGATCCAGGGGAGGACGAGGGCTTAGGACAAGCTTGTATAGACAAGAATACAGCTATGCAGCCCCGTATTTTCGTGTTACACCAACGGGTCGAAAACGCCAATGATGCTAGCGCGCCTTCGCGCCTGGCTGCTGATGGTTGAGAATAAATTATTAAAATACACAGGAAGGAGCTGCTACCAATACACAAGGGGAGGCTAAGTATGACGTGTTCACACCGGAAGTCGAGGTATGCTCTCTCAATTTGTAGGCTTGGAATAGGGTTCAAACAGCTTAATTAACATAAGTTAAGATATTTTTTGTTACCCTATGTAGCTAGGCCCTGAGCCTCAAAAATAGGAAAACAATAGAAAATCTTCGCTACCTATAAAATAAGAAAAATTAGAAAAATGGAACGTATTTCCCGAGATATTATTTAGCCTGCGTGACGATGCGTTTTGAATTCTGTCAAATATATAATTTTACTTTAAACGTTACGTGTCAGGATTGAAAGATACTTTGAGCATACAAGCTATTCGGTCTCGCTTTAGCTTAGCACCAACGCCGACTTAAAATGAATGTCATTCTGATGTTATGCTAGGTTACAGCGTAAAGGTAATTTCAATAATCGGAAAAAAATTGTTGTGAATTCATTGCAGCAGCAAGACAAGACAACTCAAATTGTTTTGTATATCATATATTGATAAAAATTTTCATCAATTAAATCAGTATGGATGAAATTGGCATCATATTGCCTGAGAAGGTAAGGTATCGTTTAATTAAATGAAACTTGTTAATAAATATCATTGTGTTGTCGTTAATTTTGGTTATTTGTTTCAGGATGACCAAATCACCGATGCTAAAGGGCTTCCCTTCGCGGGGCCGCAGTCCTTCGACGAACTCGAATCTGAAGATTTGTATACGAAGTACAAGGTAGGTATATACTTCCTACATTGCTTTATTGTTAGATCATCAATTAATTCTATCTGTAATAACATCATCATTCCCAGCTCGTCACGGGTTAGGGAGAGATTAACGTGCCAGCTCACACTAGATTTATAGACGTCTGAAATTCTGAATTAAATCTTATAAATAATGAAATGCACGGAATAATCTTCTCATTGTCAGAAGATAGGCTGCTTCAATATCATAACAGGCGTAAACAAAGTTATTATTCTGTTGGCAGGATAGCAATTAGAGACAATTATTGTACTGTTTTTATGGTCAATCGGTCCTTGTTGCATGTTTATATACATCCATAAAAGAATACAGTGGTAGCATAACTTTCTACACCTTAATGTCTTCCAGAAACTTCAACGGATGTTGGAATTCTTGGAGGTGCAAGAAGAGTATATAAAGGATGAGCAGAGAAACCTCAAGAAGGAATATCTACATGCACAAGAGGAGGTGAAGCGTATACAGTCTGTACCTTTAGTCATTGGACAATTCTTGGAGGCAGTTGATCAGAACACTGGAATAGGTACAAATGTTTATAATAACTGGTGCTATTTACATCTAATTTTGGATACATACATACATAACAGCACAAAGGTGTCTCACAGTGTAGGCAGAAGGAGTAGATTACCAATTCTACGTGAATGGATGGAAATGGACTGTAATGTTCTTTGTAATTTTGTAATGTCTGTAGTAGTGGTGAGACTGTTCTCACCACTACTACAGACATCATAGCATCATCGTCCATAGTCGGCGGTAACCGCTTACCATCAGGCGGACCGCATGCTTGTTTGCCACCCAAGTCGTATAAAAAAAAAAACATATTCAGATCATTGGTCCAGCTCTATATTTCCCATTTTTTATTACAAAAATGTTACAAAGCATATGTATGCTCTCTATTATATTTGGAGGTCCCAGATTTTCACCATATCCTATGCAATAGTTGCATTAGTCAACTAAGGATCTGTGAGACCCTCACTTGCCAGGGCTCCTACTACTATATAGGTATAAAGTATATCTGTTAAATTAAATATTTATTATATTCTTTTCAGTTGGGAGCACTACTGGATCCAACTACTATGTTAGAATCTTGTCTACTATTGACCGTGAACTGCTTAAACCATCTGCATCAGTTGCATTACACAAACACTCCAATGCCCTGGTAGATGTCTTGCCACCAGAAGCTGATAGCTCCATTTCTATGCTGCAAGCAGGTAAGGGCAGTAGCCTTATTATTATTCATGTCCCACTGCTGGGCAAAAACCTCCCTCTTCTCGTTACTTGTGATCAAGCTTTTCTCCTGATAAATTGTTCAGGGAGCAGTTTGGCAACCTGAATTGGCATATAGAAGCTGTGGTGGCTGAGTGGTTTGAGTGGTTGCCTGTGACACTAAGGTTGCAAGTTTGAATCTCGACTGTACCAATGAGTTTTCTGAACATAAGTACAGTGATTAGTCAAACCACAAGCTTTACAGTGAAGGTAAACATCAAAGTCTGAGATGCAATTAAAGGCGTATGCATAGTCGTGCTTGAATAACGGCGACGGACTCGCCATCTGTCACGTCGGCATCTAATATATCTCTCCCGGAAAGAGGGTGTCCACACACCCTCTTAGGGAATACACACTACTACACCGTATTACTTATACACCTCTGCCTACCCCTTCGGGGACCCTTATGGGAAGGCGTGAGGATATTATATATATATTACTTATATTTACAACAGTATCATACATACATATCATCACGCCAAGTCCCTAACGGGGTAGGCAGAGAGTATAGAGCGCCACTTCTCTCTAGACTTACATACCTCTTTCGCTTGGTCCACATTCATCAGTATCTTCATACATGAGTTCTTCAGTCCTTGAGAGTCCGATCTATTTGATCCAGGTAGTTGGATGTGGCCTTCCTCTGCCTCTTCTTGCACACACTTTTGCTTTGTATATCTGTTTCGTCAATCTTTCTTCACTCATCCTTTCTATGACAACAGTATCACTATTTACAAATTACAGATGAGAAGCCTGATGTCCAATACTCAGATATTGGTGGAATGGACACACAGAAGCAGGAAATCAGGGAGGCTGTGGAACTGCCACTGACACATGTGGAGTTGTATAGACAGATTGGTATTGAGCCTCCGCGAGGAGTACTCATGTATGGGCCACCAGGCTGTGGTAAGACCATGTTGGCAAAGGCTGTTGCACATCATACTACAGGTATGTGCTTGTTTTGGTCGGTATAGTGTAGATATCTTATTACACAATTCATCTAAAATCATGTTGATGTCAATTTGAAAAGTTTTCAACAAGATACTTTGTAGAGCATGCTCGCAATACATGAACAGAGATGTAGAGTAAACAATTTGTATTTATTTACCTTTTTGGTAATAGGAACATAATGACAAAAAAATGTTAATGCAGCAGTTCTCTCGTAGTAGTACCCACCTCTATGCTAGAAAACTTGGTTGTATGAGTTTTGAGTTAACAATTAACTTAAAAGTCATAAGGTGGAAACTGAAATAATTAATTTACCTTCTTGATATGTATCTTGTGCCTATATCTTGTTCAGAGAGACTTCGTTTCTGTATTTAATGCTTGAATATGTCTGCAGCTGCATTCATCCGTGTAGTCGGGTCCGAGTTCGTGCAGAAGTACTTGGGTGAGGGGCCACGTATGGTACGTGACGTGTTCCGCCTTGCCAAGGAAAACAGCCCAGCCATCATTTTCATTGATGAAATTGATGCCATAGCTACCAAAAGGTACATGCCATATTAATTCAAAGCGTCAACTGAAACATGAAACCCACTATTCACATTTCAATGTTTCTGTTAGAAATTTTAAATTAACTTACAACTTCAGAATGGAATTGCTGCCATTCATACAAAAATATTTCATTGTAATAGAATTTTATCTAAAGCGAAAGCGTTGCCTATTATGATATATGAATGATTAAGAAAGCAGGTTTTTTAATTCAGTATTAGCTCTCTCAATGGTCTACATTAGATGACAAAATTGATATGTTGAGCTTGTGTGCTCTTATTACTAACGCCTTAATGATCATAGATTGGTAATCACCACACTAAATATTGAATACATTGTTACATTTCAGGTTTGATGCACAAACAGGTGCCGATCGAGAGGTGCAGAGAATTTTACTTGAACTACTCAACCAGATGGATGGCTTTGACCAGACCACTAATGTTAAAGTAAGTGATACATTGCTTAGAAGCGTTTAACACTTTATCTTCACCAAAAGGGCCACAGATCGAGAAGTAGAAATGTATCTATTTTGGTCAACCAAAGTTTTGGTTTAAATATGATAAATCTGATTCAAAATTTTTTGTAATGTTTTAGTATCGAGCTACTAGCTTATGATGATTTCAGACAGTTGTGTTTATCTCATGTTTGTAAAAGTTCGAATCTTTATTTATATCATAGGCTTATTTCTTTTACATTGATGTGATAGATATGCATTGTACAACTATAAAATATCGTAAACATGTTACATGTGTCTTTAACACTGGTAATGTGCTGATGTGTTTAATAAAAGTAGTGTTATTTTAGGTGATAATGGCTACAAATCGAGCTGACACTCTAGATCCTGCTCTACTCAGACCTGGCCGCCTCGACAGAAAAATCGAATTTCCACTTCCTGACAGGTATGTAGCAATTCAGTGGCGTAATGAAAATTATGGAGAGAATGTGTCAAATAGTTTTCTGATGTATTTTGATGAAGTTTTTTTTATAAATAACCACTAATTTCTATATTTATATTCACACCTGCACCTGATTACTCAAACCAGCAGCTACCACATATTTTTTTATTATTTAATTGAAAAATACTGGTGAGCCACAAACACACGTTACGTCAATGTCACTTACGCTATTATATAATCTCACGCCTTCCCATAAGGATCCCCGAAGGGGTAGGCAGAGGTGTATAGGTGTTGACCCACACAACCACTTTCCGCCAGAGGTATATTAGGTGCCGACGTGATAGATGGCGAGTCCATCGCCATTACTCAAGCACGACTATACATACGCCTTTGAATTGCTTCTGACGTATGCAGGTTTCATCTCGATGTTTTCCTTCACAGTAAATCTCGTGGTGTGACTAATCACTGTACTTAAGTTCAGAAATACATTGGTAAACTATTATATAATGTACTTAAGCTATCTATCGTATCGTATCGTATCGCAGGCGTCAAAAGCGTCTGATCTTCTCGACGATCACTACCAAGATGAACCTGTCCGAGGAAGTGGACCTGGAGGAGTTCGTGGCGAGGCCAGACCGCGTGTCCGGCGCCGACATCAACGCCATCTGCCAGGAGGCTGGTATGCACGCCGTGCGCGAGAACAGGTCTGCACTACATCTTGTAATAATAGTAATGCCAGATCCTCGACCACAGGCTATAATCACGTGATCCTTTAGAAACTTTTTAAACCTCGTCTTCCACTGTTATCACCGTAGAGAGGTTTTAGACTAGACCCCCCAAAAGAAGCATAAAAACAACTCCCCCACCTTTCAAGCCTTACGTGATGGACGATGGCTCTGAAGAGGCTCTCGTTATATGAATGCATGAAGAGAATGATACTTATATTGGTTCCCAGGGGTCCCTAGGCCACTGGTTCAGATGCCGATACAGATAGGGTCGTTTAGGCTCTTTGTAGGCCTTTGCATATGCATATGCAGGTATTACACTTCACTTAGGGTCACTTTTGGCAATAGCTATTAGCTTTTATTTGGCATAGCAATATGACAGATACAAAACGATGTTACAATACTATTTTGAGTGCGTAAATTTATTTACACATCTTTCCAGTAGTTATGACATTAGCAAAACCTTTAACTCTATTAATACTGCTTTTGACTTCCAGGTACATTGTTCTACCGAAGGACTTCGAGAAAGGATATAAGAACAACATTAAGAAGGATGAGAGTGAATACGAATTCTACAAATAATTTAGATTCTCTTGATTTTGAATGTATTAATAATAATATCCTCACGCCTTCCCATAAGGGTCCCCGAAGTGGTAGTTATGTATTAATAAACAAATGTAATTACTAATACTCATTTGTTTGTTTCCTTTCATTGTTCACAGTTATCAATCTCAAACAAATCCACCCTAAGAATTTCAGACAATACAGACCGGTTTTCACCAATAGAGAGTGATTTAAGAGGAAGGTTTACGTGTATAGTTTAATATGCCCAAGAGACAAAGCAGTAAATATATATATGAATTTAACACAGGTGAAACCGCGGGGTTCAACTAGTATATAAAACAATTTACAAAATCTATAATTTATTATATAACAGTATTAACAATGTGATTTTAATATTACAATATATTTGGCGTATTACCTTATAAGAACGGATGTGAATGCTAAACAATAAATTATGATGATTGTCGTCATGTTCGTCGATGTCGTCTACTTGGATGAAATACATATTTGTGATGGTGTTATAATATCCTTGTATGACAGATAATGTCAATTTACACCAGGTGCATTCATGAACTTGCAAATAACAACCTATGCTAAATTAAGGCACTAATTCTAGGCTTCAGTAAATCTACAAATTTATTTTAAAATGTCACCCCTATAATATATATATATACTTCATGCCTAGTATATATGTTATCGAAATATAGATTCAGTTTGTAAAAAAACACCTAAGGGCAAATAAGAGTACCTACACATGCGAGTACAACTTTTGTTTTCGTCCTTTAAATGCAAATAATTTATTATAGAAGAATATATAATATAATATTTTTTACCGACATGATTGTTTTAACCTAATTCATTTGGATTTTATTAACCATAAATTGTGTATACACAATGACAACATCTTACTAAGAGTACAACTGTCAAATATAAATTATTTCAAAGAGAGAAAAACTAAAGGCACAGTGAGGAAATTTCCTTTTTTATATTAATAAGTACACTAATATTCATTTTCCTTAACAACCTAAAAGTATACCCTAATCATTTGTTTTACTCAATAAGTACAAAGGCAATATTATAATACTGATACTGCACTAACTATAGCTTTCCAGTTCTCCAAAAAATAACCCAAGATTAATTTTTGTTGTAAACGACAAGGTTTAAGTCGATATAAGCACCATAGTATCGGATGCAGGTTTATCTTAAAATATCATACAGAAGATTTTTTTTATATATGAAAAGTGGCATCCAAAATATAAAAAGAATATAAAATGTTAGTGTGTGGGTAGGGACTATCTACACACTTCTGCCTTCGGGGACCCCCGTGGGAAAGGCCTGAAGATATGATGATTTATGAAAGGTGTAATTTCACTTATGTACCAGTGACGCCATCTCGATACTTCTGCTCAGTTTAGTGCTTATATGCATACTTCTTTAAGTATAAAGTTCTTATTTTAAAACTGGAAAACTGTAACTAGTGGCTAGCTGCTTTTATGCCAATAGCAATTTAGCCATATGTGGAACTTCGTGACATTTGATTTTGAGTCGTGTAGACTACTTTTACAACCATTTGTTAAACTTATTCCTACGACTCCTACAGCACAACAGTATAATGTAGCAAGTTATCAATATAGTCAACAAGAACACATGAATATATTGGACGGGGCGGAAATTTCAAAAGGCTCATCATTATACCTAATGCATTGTAATCTAATTATAAATACTAAAGAAATAGGTGTAACAATTTTATGGCAATAAAAACATTAACAATGCTTCTATAAATATTATTAATGTACGAAAATATATTAACTTATATATTATAGTAAACATCGAAAAAGGAATGTTATAAATACTGTAAGAATTGATAGTTACCAGAAGTATACATATATATGTAAATGGAATGATTTCACTGGAAGATTTACTTAATAATTTCAAACACGGGTCTAATATAGACTTATAAATTAAATGTAAAAAAAAATTAATGTATAAGTTAATAAGTTGCCTTAATAACAACTTTGGTTTGTCATGCTGATGTGTTTGTTTGTCATGTAACTCGTGTGGATACAATACAATGTACCTATATCGTTGGAGCTCGATTCGGAGGTATCAAGAAGTCGGTGTGGTCAGAAGCCACATTGTTTCTGTAAAATTGAAAAGAAAAAAATGAACACTGTCCCACTTGTGGAGTAAAAAGGTGAAAATAATTTTAGGACATATATTTTAAAAGATATAAGCTAAAAAGATAGAAGCCGTGGTGGCCGAGTGGTTCGAGCAGTTGCCTGCGACGCAAAGGTCGCAAGTTCGAATCCCGACTGTACCAATGAGTTTTTCTGAACTTAAGTACAGTGATTAGTCACACCACGAGCTTTACGGTGAAGGAAAACATCGAGAGGAAACCTGCATACGTCTGAGAAGAAATTCAAAGGCGTATGTATAGTCGTGCTTGAGTAACGGCGATGGACTCGCCATCTGTCACGTTGGCACCTAATATACCTCTGGCGGAAAGTGGGTGTGTGGGTATTACCTATACACCTCTGCCTACCCCTTCGGGGACCCATGTGGGAAGGCGTGAGGATATATTATTATAAGCTAAAAAGATTTAAGCTTACTAACGTGAGTAGACAATTCCTTATAACTCATAAGGTGACACTATATTGCTAACCTGGTGATGGGAGGTATAGCATATACTGTGTGATTTTGGCACCACTCATCTGTTTGTCATTTCAAAACAAAGTAGGGTGCCCTAACGCTTTCAAACAATGAGGACTGAACATCTTTAATCCCCTAACCACGATAGATAACACACCAGTGTTATGTAGATCTTTATGCGACATAGCAAAGTAGGTACTATCCCGTGAGCAGCAGGCGCTGGATTGACAACCGCCTGGCTGGGGGAGCGGTAGTGCAGGGGGTCGTGGGGTTCGGTATGTGCGGCGCTAGGAGTGCGGCGAAGGGGAGTGTTTGCTGCAGTAACCGATGGCGGACAGGCGCACTAACTACCAGCTGTGCAGCAGTGGCGAAGCGTCCTTAGAACACGATTCCTATCGGCTTCCCTTGGCAGATTCGCGCTCATATACGACTATTCTAGTGTGCAGTACAGGGGCGGAGGGAGGGGGGGGTCAAGCTGCAGCAGCCATTGAGCCGCAGTACTTACCAGTAGTGCAGAGGCGGCGCGGCAGGAGGCGGCGGCATGAGTGGCACAAGTAGCGCGGGCGGCCCTGCGCGGCGGAGGAAGGCGTGCTGAAGCAAACGCTGAGCCGAAAGCCTCTGGCCCGGGTCACGCACCAAGGCGCACTCCACGAAGCCCAGCAGGTCGGGCGGGCAGCGGGCGGCGCCGCGCGGCCGCGGAGGGGGCATGTCGCGGATGCGCCGCATCGCCTGCACACCACAACACTCAAGCTCAGTGGCTTGGCTTGTCTCCAGTATACATACCGGGTATCACACGATTATCCTGAACCTTATTTCTTATATCACCGACGAGTTCGAAAAGTCACTACATAGACATGGAAAGATACATATATAAATCCTGAATATACAAAGGATTTCTTTCCTGAACTGAAGTTCAGTGACACATAATGAGCATATGGTTATGGGGAGACTTGCATATATTTCAGAGGAAATTCTAAGACCTGCTTAAGGTCGTGCAGAGAAACAGTGATGGACTCGCCTCTCCTTCTCTTTCTGTTTGTTATCTGTTTCGTTAGCACCTAAATATATCGGCGAAAAGAGGGTAATACAGCTGCCTACCCCAAAGCAGCCATGTGGCAAGGCCTGAAGATATATTTTATTTTACATGCTTAAATTTTTATAATAGATTAAAAATATCCATACCTGCAGGGGTGGTTCGTTGAAAAATGGAGGCTCCCCGTCCACCATCTCAACAAGCATGATGCCCAGGGACCACACGTCCACTTCGGGGCCATACGGCAACCGCGAAATCACTTCAGGTGACATCCAGTACGGAGTTCCAACCAAGGATTTTCTTTTCGGCAGTTCCTGTGATACTTGAGCACAGAACCCAAAATCTGATAGCTTGACCCGACCATCTGCCGTCATCAATATCGAATCTGATTTTATATCTCGGTGGATGACACCTTGAGCGTGAAGAAATGCTAGCGCCTGAAAGACAAGTGACGAAAATTTTATTTAATTTGTTTAAAACAAAGGTCCGCAGACCAGTATTCTTCTTGCAGGTACATTGCTTTTAAAGTTATAAAAAGGGAGTAAATATTTGGCCTAATGGTAATGTTAAACATCATGCGTGGAAGCGTGGAACCTGTAGTGAGTTCTACCAAGGGGGCCTTGGATTGCTTTCTGTTGTCCAGCTTTATACCATACCTTGAGGCACTGTTTGCAGACGGTGGCTATCTGCTCGGGGTCCATCCTGGCTCGCGTGACAATGTCGGTGAGCGCCCCGCCGGCCATGTACTCCATGACTACCCACAGCTCGTCCCCCACTAAGTACGACGCGTGCATCTCCACTATGTTCGGGTGGGGGTAGTCGCGCATTATTACCTGCCAATAACTACATGTTACCATACAGATACAATAAAATTATAAATATATCTTCACGCCTTCCCATTAGGGCCCCCAAAGGGTAGGCAGAGGTGAGTAGGCAATACCCACACACCCACTTTCCGCCAGAGATATATTAGGTGCCAACGTGACAGATGGCGAGTCCATTGCCGTTACTCAAGCACGACTGTACATACGCCTTTGAATTGCTTCTCAGATGTATGCAGGTTTCCTCTCGATGTTTTTCTTTACCGTAAAGCTCGTGGTGTGACTAATCAGTATATTTAAGTTCAGAAAAACTCATTGGTACAGTCGGGATTCGAACTTGCGATCTTTTTCTCGCAGGCAACTACTCGAACCACTCGACTTATAAAATTATAGAAACAAAAAACCTTGTTGATTGCCGTTGATAGGATGTTTGGGATTCTCTGACTCAGACAATCTGTAATAGAAGGGCAGGGGTAGGCTGAGGTGTGTAGTCGATACTAATCAATGCACTCGGCCACCACGGCTCAATGCTGTTTACTAAAGAATGCAAGTGCCCTTACGACTTCGTTGAAGAGCAGTTCCCTGCGCTGCTGCTTGCGCAAGTTCATCATCTTGACGGCGACGCGGCGTCGTGTGCGTGTGTCTGTAGCCGCGCACACGACGCCCGTGCTGCCTTCGCCGATCTTGCAGAAACCACCCAGCGAGGAGCGCGGGTCGCCCTCACTTACCACCAGCCGTAAAGCTGCGCGGAACTACACATAAAGATGACGTCTTTAATTATAGCCTCTGCTCTAATGTATATTGGTCTATTTCAATATATACCTGTAAATATTGAAAAACACCAATATAACTGGCTGATAGTACATTCAAATACGTACTTTAAAATAAAATATTTTGTATGACATCAAGCAGTAGTATTTACATTCATCAGATTATCCAGTTTCGGGTGTGTTAGTGCCTGGATGAGGAGGCAGAGGAAGGATGTTCCAGCTACCTATTCATAGATCAATTTTCATGTCATACATTTTCAGAACGAGACCATTACGAACTTGTCATCTTATGATATGAATCTTAATTCACACAAACCTACCAAAAAGTTTTAATTCAATAAAGTGTACCCATAAGAAGTCCATGGACAAAGCCAGTACAAAAATTTACTATAATGTTAAGAACAAGTGAGGACACAGCAATATTCTTATCTACACTAATTATGTAATTAGATACACACCAATACAGGTATGACAAAATGTCAATTAGCACGAAATGTTATGTAACACGCGACATACTTGCTCATGTGTCAATCGCAGTTCATGCTTGGATGCAGCGAGCGGCAGGTGGGGCGCGGCGCCGGGGGGCACAGCCGCCTGCAGTCGCCCCGAGGGGTATCCTTCGCCTATCAAAGTGAAACTCGAATTTAATAATGCAACAAACATGATATACACATATTATATAGTAATGGGTCTATGTTATTTGTCCAGGGGGTCTTGCAGGCGTGCATATGCGATGGTAACTGCTTACCATCAGACAGGTGGCATATTTCCTTGCCTACTATCTTCTACTATCTACTATCCACTAATATCATCTCATGACAGGTTTTTACTTGGAAACAGTGGTACTTTAGTTTTTTATTTAGTACGGGACACAGGGAACACTTATTGAAAGACACACATTCAATAAGCTTCCCTGTGTCCCGTATGTTGAATAAAATATTTACTATTTGTGAATTGACAAGAATAAAACCTAACATTGTTGTTTTTAAAACAAAATTAGTCATATTACATGCCTATAACTTTTTCAACAAATACATATTTTACATTAGTTTTTGTGCTATAGATAACTTGAGAAATGTAAAGATAAAACAACACAAATCAAAATGGAAGAATGATTTTAATGTCAGTTAATATCATATGGTTGTATAAAAACAAAACTGAATAGTAGGCTCATGATGTCTAATAACATAAACATGCTTACCCATGTTAACATTGTTTCCATTGATGTTATGTTGCACTCCGTGTGGCATCGGCTGAGGGGGGTGATTGTGTTGGTAGGGTACATTTGCATTCTGTATGTTCTGATATGTCATTGTAGCCTGGTGGTTATCATTAATCTCTGTCACCTGTCTGCTTGGCATTTCTTGGGATTGTTGTGACCACTCCACAGGGGACTCTGTAATTTGCTTATTAGCAGCATAGTTGCCTTGATCACGTCTCAAGCTTGGGTATTGCTGGGGAGCAGGAGGGACTGGAGGAGATTCTTCAGGGACAGCCGGTGGCACATTTGGCTGATTACGTAAATCTCTCCTTATCCTCGGTGGACTTGAGCTTCTAAGAGAATTAGATCTTGCAACATTTGATGTCTTTGGCAAGATTACCCCATTGGGCACAGGCTGCTGTGCTGTCGGCATATTTGATGGAAGTGGGCGAGCTATTGAAGATACTGAGGAAGTCCTGTGCTCACCTCTTACAATAGTTTTTAGATCTAAAATTTCAGTAGGTGTAATTTCTGATGGGTCTACCAATGGAAGTGGTCTATTTGTTGATTTTAAAATCTGGAATTCAATATTTTCATAATTGTTATCAGTAAAGTCAAGTGAGTGACCTATTAAACTAGATTAACTTATAAATTTTATCACTATACAATAGAGATAGGCATGAGGATATATTAATGATTTTTTAACCAGTATGCAACTATTTTAAGAACATTGCATGCAGAAAATTTAGTTCACTGAGTTTATGCAAAGTTGACAAATGAAGAAAAGTACAAGCATAGTGCGGCAAATATGCCCAACCTGATTGTTGCCCACAAGTGATGCCCATTGTAGAGGCAGCCCAACAAACTTTCCCTCTCGTTTGTCAAATCCTGTGTGTACTCTATGTTCGAAGTTACTTGGTGGAGAAATTAGAGGCTTTTTCTTCTTCTTAGAAAACATTCTGTCAGGTTTTCTGAAAAACAGCGCACACTTATCGGTCAGCTGTGATATAAGCAGCAGCTAAAATAGCTATGAAACCAGAACGAATGAAAAAGAAAGCTTACTTGTGTCGATACTTTCTTTTAAGATATAACGAATCACCATCGACAATCAATTCGATCCAAGTACACCGCGTGAATTTTCTCCAAATAGCAGTAATAACAATGCGATTGTTTGAAATGTGTTGTATATCACAACTTGTACGTACTCATGAACACAAACTGAATACTAAATTGAACAGCGTAATCCGACATTCCTAAGCAGCCATCCCTTTTCCACAATAACAAAATTTAATTAGCGTAATTGTATAATGAGCACCACTCTTTTTCCAGTCCTATTAATGTCAACTGTTTAATTAAATAACAAAATAATGTGCACATAATTATATTACACTTGCATTGCCCATCAAAATCTCGTTTTAAACAAACAAATAAATGAGCCCCACGACCAAAGACAACGTAACATACATGCAAACTAACTAGCTGTCTGACAGCAAGCAACGACAGCAGACAGACAATAAAAGAAACACAATTCGTTTGACAAACAATGCTGCCGAGCCCCGAAAATATTAAATAACTACTATTATATGACATAAAATTTATGAATATGAAAAAAAATCTTATTATATATGATAAATAAATAGCTTGGAACAGTTTCTCAACCTTACAGCTAGCGCGATAAGAGTTTGGCTTTGACCGTTATTGCGCAGAAATCAGAAATTGGGTATCAACGGGCAATTAGCGGGGTGCGGGGCGGGTGTGTAGGCGCACGCGGTGCTCTGATTGGCGCTCCAGTCGTTCCCTGCCTCTCGCACCGATACGACGTACCGCGCACTCCTGTTGTACAATCACGTTCACAAGTGAATTGCTATTTTCGTTAATTGTTTATTGTTGTCGATTGTTATTATTTGTTGAGTTTGTTTGTTTAAGTTTGTCAGTTAAGTTTTTTTTTGTTAAATATTAAAAAGTGATTTGAAAATGCGTAAAAAAAACATTGTTTTAAAAAGGCAAGCACGGAAAATATCCAACCTGGTACATAAAAAAGGAAAAGTATTGTGTGCGTGACAGTACCCATGCGCAGTAATCCCCTCCACCCGAAGGTCAAAGCCAAACTCTCGCCGCGCGATCTGTACTTAGTTCCAAATTAAGCTAAGGTTGTACTATGGGAACTAGACAACGAAATAGACACATACAAAAATCGATTAATATATAAAATATCGAAAACTAAGTTACAAATACTCGTTTTCATGACACAAATATCAGCCCACAACGGGAACCCGTGACCTTATTTTTTTCTAGACCAGACGGCCGTCAGCTGCCTACATACATAACTCAATGGTATTGTAAAGATCTCACAAAGGCGTGAGTGAAGTTACGAATAAAAAAACAAAATTTTATTTACTGTAGATCCACGTAAATAATACATTCTTACAAAATAAAAACGATGTTGTTATCGTAATCTTTGATGTCAACTGGAACTGTCAATGTCTTGTGTCTTGTCTTTATTTTACCAACGTCATTGAGTAGATTTTTTTTACGACAGATTAGATTAGTTGTTTAATATTATATATTTATACCTATTTACCTATTAATTGAGAAAGTGTTGTTTACAGTTGTTCAATAATTTTGTGTCATCATTGATATTATCCAAAATATATATACTTATATCTGTATTTGAATTAGAAACCATGAATGAGAAACGCAATAAAAATAAGAAACATAAACGAAGAGGGGTAATTTCAATTATATTATCTTAATCTTACAGTATACTGCAGTATCTACTTAGCGTTTCAACATTTACTATGATCCTTAACTTTAGGCTTCGATAATTACACATGCATATATTCAATTGGTTCTCTTGAATTGCAATCGTTCTGTTTACCTAAACTTACCATTTTAAAATATATTGGCACCTATTAAAAAGAGTAGGCACCTAGTCCTGTAAATTTCTTAATTCGTATTATTTTTATTATTACAGTCTTCTAGTTCAAGAACTTCAGAATCAGATGAATGGGTTGAAAAACCATCAAAACAAGAATCTCAGCCAAGTAACCAGGAACGGGATGACTGGATGTCTATGACAGGCATGATCCAGACATATACAAAAGAAGACCTAAAACCAAAAAGAGAAGAGAAAAATAAAAAACATATTGACTCCTACAACCCTGCAACTTGCAGCCGGGAACTAAATCCATATTGGAAAAATGGGGGATCTGGTTTACCCCAAACATCAGAAAGCTTTCGTAAATCAAGACCATTTGTCAAACCATCTAATGATGCTGAAGATTATTATTCACGATCAACTCGACATTCACAAAATACAGATAAATATTCTAGCAGTAGGAAAGATAAACAACTATATAAGGAAGATAAGATAGACTACAGGAAAAATGAAAGATCTTGCAACTGGAAAAAACAAAACAGGGACACGGTAACTGAACAACATGGTGCATTTGAAGTGGAACAAGAGTATAAACCTCCTAAAATTCCTACCCATTCATTGCCTATAAGCAAAGAAGGAAATAAACCAAGCAGTAAGTATCTAAGTGATGAGAAAATGAATAAATTAGGAGCAAAAATTGTGAAAGCAGAGATTATGGGAGACACAAAACTTGTTGAAGAATTGAAAACAAAATTAGAGGCAGCAAGAGAGTATAGAAAACAAAACCCAGATGCAGGCAAAGAGGTTGATGATGAGGGGGTGATGTTAATATCAACTAGTAGCTCAGGTAACAGTAGACCACTCACAAATACAGTTAAAGGCGACGTCAGGAGCAAAGGTGGGAAGAGAAAATCTGAAACACATGTGTCTGGAGAAAGAACTAAATACTTTGGTAATGATGACAAGTATAACTTGGCCCAAATGGTAATAATAATATGTTATTATAAATTAATACAATACATAATTAAAATAGAAAAGCATAAAATTTTAGGTATGGGTACTAGTAGGAACAGCTGTCTCTCAAACCCTAGACTTGATTAAACATACCTGGAACTCATCAACTCATCTTCAAGAAAAAAATTTACCTTCGACTATGAGGGACAGTAAGATATGTATGTATGTAGACCTACAGTAAATTAATGATTTGGCCTTCTTAAAGCCAAAAGCTGAGTGGATATGTCCCCAAGTATTATTAGATTGAATACAAACACAACATCACATTGTGTCCCCTCATAGGGCAGAGAAAATAGTGTCCACTGTCTCTAGATTTAAAGTGGAGGAGGTGGAAGAGGTCTTCTTCCGCCTCCTCCACTTTAATAATTCCTTGTATTTAGTTTTTGTAGAAATACTTAATAATTTTAGTTCCAAGAAGAGAAATATGGCAGCAATTACAGCAATGATGCTGAACTGGCCAAAATTGCTGGTAAGAGTAAGAATCCCAATGATGATCTTGAAGACATTTTCATGGATGAAATATCAAATAACAGAAATGATGCTAAAGAGAGGGAACTTGAGAAGCAGAGAGCTATCAGCCAACATGTTAAGATAGAGAAGTCTTTGGAAGGCTGTGAATACTGTGTAGATTCCAAGAACATGCTGAAGCACCTCATGGTGACATGTGGACAAAAGGTGTACCTAGCACTGCCGGCAAGGAAGTCATTAGTGAAAGATCAGTGCATAATAACTACTATTCAACATACCACATGTGTCACTACTTTGGATGAAGATGTCTGGGAGGAAATAATGGTAGATACACACAAATGCTATTAATTTATCCCTTATTTATTCATACATTATATATATATATGTATGATTAAAAAAATAAACAAAAATATATATTGATTGGTAACATTTGATTTGTACACAATTATTGCAAGTTCATCACCAAAAATATATCTCTGAAAGACATAAGCATACTTCTGAAGCATACCCCTTCAGGGACCCGTGTTGGAAGGCATGAGGATATATTCTTTTTTTATTATAACATTTGATTTGTTATGTATTTTGGTTTGCAGAATTTCAGGAAAGCTCTTACACTGTTCTTTAACTCACAAAATAAAGATGTTGTGTTTTATGAGACTGCCATGAAGTTACACAGGTACCCACATATGGTCATAAATTGTGTACCCATACCTAGAGACGTAGGGGATATGGCAGCTATATATTTCAAAAAAGCCCTTTTGGAGTGTGAAGCAGAGTGGTCTATGAACAAAAAAGTTGTGGATTTAAAAGGAAAAAATATAAGAAAAGGTGTGCCTAAAGGATTACCATATTTCTGGATTGACTTCGGCATGGACTCTGGCTATGCCCATATTATAGAAGATCAACAGTTGTTCCCCAGAACATTTGCCGAGGTTTGTATTACTTACTACTCCTCATTGAATTGAACTTCTAATGATATTTTATTTTAAAATAATGAAACATATATTTTTTACAGGAAGTTATTGCTGGTATATTAGATTTAGATCATACCTTTTGGAAAAATCCTAAAAAAGAATATGGTGATTTACAGAGGAAGAAAGTGTTAGAATTCATAAAAGAATGGAAACCTTTTGAACCACACAAAGTCAGTATATAAAATTGTATCTAAATTGTACAGTTCTCCTGTATGAAATATAAAAAAAAAATGTATAAATTAATTTTTATTTGTTTCCTGTTCTTCTTTCAACATGTCATCAATTAATTTTTGTCTTTCTGCAGCTTGGCGCATTTTCCTTAAAACTAATGATTCATAATCTCTGTCTGACACTAGGGATGGCTCTCCATTTGTTTTTGGTTTGAGAATAGGTTTTTCATTAACCCATTTTAATTCTAAAGGATTGTCTTGTAAACCTGCAAAGTTAAGAAAAAGTTATATTACTTACATTTGTGAATTACAAAAAACTAAAATATTTTATCTGATTTGGTGCCCAATGGGTACTACCTTATACAAGGTGTCTGGAAGTATTCTATGAAGTACACTTATATGAAGAAGCTTAAATAAAAATTACATTAATCTTATAAAAGTACCTTTTTCAAATTCTACAGCCATTTCTGCTGCTTCCTTAGTTGCAAATTCAACTAATGCAATGCCTTTCTTTTTGGGTGATAGTATCAGAGCTGTTATATGACCGTATTTCTTTAAACATTTTCTGATTAATGTTTCATCATAACCACCATTATTTGGGTCATTTTTGTCAGCGTTCCATTTAATTTTTATTCTATTCAAACTGGGATCCCATACAACTTCATTCAGGCCCCCCATGGTCCTCTTGATTTCCTCCTTCATCCTTTGTTGTTCTTCTAGTAGCATGCGGCTGCCTTCTTTTTGTAATCTTAGAATCTCCGCTGCTAGTTTTTGTTCATCTGTGAGCTTGACTTCACCATTACCTGAATCTCTTTCTCGTTTCTCTAAATCCTCTTTAAGCTTCTGGCGCTTACTGTCTAGTTGTTGATGTCGAAGTTTGGCTGCAGCTTTAGCTTTTAATACTTTATCATATGCAGCACGAGCTGAAACATCTAACAGTATCTCCAAGGCCTGTGATAGTTGGTGAAAAGTTTCAGCTGCCTTTGGATCATCAGGATTTTTGTCTGGATGGCATTGTAGTGCTTTCTTACGATATGCCTTTTTTATCTTGAAAGAAAAAAAGAATTTACATATTACACAAATTGTGAAATCACTGATTTCTGAACTGGAACCAAGAAGATGGAAAAAGTTACGTAATAAAACATCCAATTACACTGAGGGTTTAAAGTCGACAGCACATGTGGTATTGCATGTACTGTTTATGCTAGGGTAACCGCTTGTCATCAGTCTGGCAGTATGTACTACTATCTTGGAAATTTGTAGTTTACAGAGACAGATACACCCAGATACACCCCAATTACCATTTTTCCATTGCAATTACGGAAACGAACTTACCTCAGATTCAGTCGCACTGATTTGAAGGTCCAAGATAGCATACAAGTCTAAATCTTCAATGTTTTTTTTAGCCATAATGAACTAAATGTTTCCCACGCAGGGATAACAAAAGCTCGTGTTTGTAAAATTCAAGAAACCATAGATTTACAAATATCAATTATCAAATCCACATAAATATCCTATTGAACAGAGACTAATCGAAATTTTCCTGAAAACTTATCAACATATTGTTTGACTGGCTGGCGGTCGGTCGGTCGGACGACTCTGCACTTCTGCAGTGTACATACTTTTATTAGGAGTGAGCGTTGAATCAACGAACTAGTTGAATCAACCGTTGATCTCCTGTCAACGTATTAACGTTAACCGTTTATGAAACAACTAGATGAATTCGTCAACGAGGTTTATGAATCAACTAGTCGAATTCGTCAACGACGTTTATGAATCAACTAGTTGAATTCGTCAACGACGTTTATGAATCAACTAGTTGAATTCGTCAACGACGTTTATGAATCAACTAGTTGAATTCGTCAACGACGTTTATGAATCAACTAGTTGAATTCGTCAACGACGTTTATGAATCAACTAGTTGAATTCGTCAACGACGTTTATGAATCAACTTGTTGAATTCGTCAACGACGTTTATGAATCAACTTGTTGAATTCGTCAACGACGTTTATGAATTTAACTCGTTCGTCTCGTTCAATAAACGAGAACTAAAACGCAATGAACTGAGCAATTTAAAAAACTTACGTTGAAAATAACGTCATAGATTGCGAGTGACGGTCATATTTTCAAAATATTTATTTTAAGAATGGGTACAAGATATTGTTGGAAGGAATGGCGCGGCGGGGCGTTCCCGCTCGTCCACCCGAGAGAAACCGGTTAATACTAGTTTGTTTGTTTACATTTTCCAATTGAACCAAATTGTTTCTAAAATTTTAAGCGCAATCGTTAAATAAAAACCGTTCAATGAATCAACGGTTTACGTTGCAAGTTGCATTAGTAGCACGTTAACTCGTTGACGAATTTAACTAGTTGACAAACATAAATCAACGTTAACGTTTCGTTAACGGAAAAACCATCAACGACCCATCACTAACTTTTATTATACTTTTTATTCATGACATGGATACTGGTCATTCGGTCGAAACTTCCCGTTGATCAAGTACAAGTTTGTATGTTGCTATTATTTAACAATAATTTATTTTCTACGCGTATTTGTATAATTTCCTAATAAAGTTATGGGGTCGGTAACTTTTATGTAACTTAGCGTACATTATGAAAAACATAGTTTAGCCTCAAGGCTCTTATAATAACGTTGCTAATAGATTCTATATGAGTAACGAAGATATTTATTGAGGTATAACTATAACCATAGATGACTATAACATCTATCAATCTATGACTATAACATTAATATATAGGTACTAGTAATTACTAAAAAGTGGCTATAGTAGTAATAAATTAGTATTCTGTGAATTCTTCAATTATTATACTTTTATTTTATACTATCTGTAGCATGTGCAGCATATATTGTCTGTAGCATAAAGCAGGTAGAGGAGTTGGATTGAGTAGTATAGTATCTCAGAACAAATTATTGTTCTGAGTATAGTATACAATAGTAGTCTTATTTAATCTATGGTAGTCTTTGAATTGAGTAGAGAGTAGAGAAGATATAGTTTCAGTCAGACTATATTATATTACTTTACTCTTTGAGATATAGTTTACTTTACTCAAGGTATTTTGTGGGAAGTAGTGTAAATATAAAACTTTTATAATTTCGGGCGTCTTTCAACACTTTCGTTGACAAAAATGTTGTGTAAAACATATAGTGAGTATACTTTTGATTTCACTTTATATATCGTAACCTCTAAAATATTTACTTTTGCTTTATGTACTATCAAACTAATGTTGTAAAATTGTTTATAGGGTCATCAATAACTTCCGGTGTAAAATTACTAAGATGCAACTCAACAGTTACACAATCTGTTGTACAAAGCTTGCCTGAAGGTAACAATTTATAAACAATAAAAAATAATATTAAATTATCATATCTCCCTGCTGCCTACCCCACGAGGGACGTGATATTTACTCATTCTATTAGATTAATTAACATTATTTAAGTATAATGTAGGGTTGATGCCTCCTGCTGAAGGCAATTGCTACTACTCCTACAACTACTCCTTGTCTTACAGCAGCAAATGTCCTATGCAGAGCATCAAATCCATATGCCCCATGCAGAACATCAAAGAGCCACAACAATGTTTAAAAAGCCTTTAATACTTAGCTCTGAATACTTTTATACACAATTAAATCCATTTAACTTCAACTTTACATACTTCTATTTTTTCCAGAAAAAGTGTCAGTCAAGAACCCTCTCGATCATCCAGACTATTTCCAAGTACACAACTTATTTACAGTCAAAGATTTATTTGATGCCCGAGTTCACTATGGCCATAAGGAAGGAAGTCTCAATGACTACATGAGACCCTACATCTTTGGCTCTAGACTTGGCCATTTGGTCTTTGATTTGGATATAACTGCAGAACACTTACGGAAAGCTCTCAACTTCACAGCTCATATTGCTTACCGAGGTGGAATAATATGCTTTTTTAATAGGAATTCTTTAAATGCTCACCTGGTGGAGAAAACAGCTGTGGAATGTGGAGAATATGCACACACAAGATTCTGGCGCGGTGGTATATTCACAAATGCTGATTACCAGTTTGGTGCTGTTACAAGACTGCCAGACCTATGTATATTTATGAACACACAAAATAATATTCTAAACCAGCACACGGCAGTCAAGGACAGTGCTAAAATGCTTATACCCACAATTGGTATTGTTGACACCAATTGTAATCCTAATTTGATAACTTATCCAGTCCCTGGTAATGATGACACCCCTGTGGCAATAGAGCTCTATTGTAGACTATTTAAAGCTGCCATACTTAGAGGGAAAGAGGAGCGAATGAAGTTTTTACAGATAAACAACTAACCATGAATAAATTTATTTAAATAATGTAATATAGTCATATTAAAATAGGAATAATGCACTATAGTTTGTTTCATTTAAGTTGTACATATAAAATTTAACAAGCAATATCACAAAATATTAATACATAACAATGGCTACGAATTATTATAGCTAGTGTTACAATTTTGAGTACAGAAAGAAAATCCAGCTAGGAATTTAAAAGTAATTATTTCATATAACGTAAGAATGCTTTGGCAAACTATTTATATAGTAAACTTAAAACTGTGTTGAAGTATTGTCAAAAACATGCTATAATATATTGGTACATAATATTAACAATTAGAATTATATTTTTGATATCATTATCTTAGGCTATCTGTAGCTGTGAGATAAACACTAAAGTGCGTATACTCAGGATATTGGGGACCAGCAGCTTTCAAAGTAAAAGGTCAAAATAGATCGAGAAGTTTATAGGTGATTGATCATAATTTCAGGACAGATATGATGGGCATAATACTCCGCTTAGCCAAGAAGGACCTTCCTCATCATATGCGGATGAGGATTGCTGTCCACTTCTCGGCTTTCCCAGCTTCCTGTGATACACTTGGAGCTGCATAGGTACTGCAGCAGTGGAATACGATATTTACCACAAAAGTCTACGAACTTTATGTGTTCAACACGGTTGTCGAAAAAGACACCTGAAACGAAAATTGAAGTAATTATTTAAATTGAGCCGAATTAACCAACTGTTCTGGTATTGCAAGAGTAATAGGCCATAGGCAATAACCATCAGATATACACGCCATCTGTCACGTTGGCACCTAATATACCTCTGGCGGAAAGTGGGTGTGTGGGTATTACCTATACACCTCTGCCTACCCCTTCGGGGACCCTTGTGGGAAGGCGTGAGGATATATTATTATTATTATTATACACGCATGTTTGCCACCTTAGTAGAATAAAAAGGCAACAAAACTTTTACATTCTTAAATAAATTATACATACATACATACCATCACGCCGAGTCCCTAACGAAGTAGGCAGAGGTATATAGATAGATATCTCTGGTGTTGCAAGCGTCCATAGGCGGCGGTAACAGCTTACCATCAGGCGGGCCGCAGCTACCCAAGTGGTATAAAAAATCCCACGGACCTACTATCCCCCAGAGATTTATTTTAGGTGACAACGTGACAGATTGCGAGTTCATCGCTATACGCTCGTATGCAGATTTCCTCTCGATGTCTTCCTTCACTGCAAAGCTCCTGGTGTACGTTGTCAGGTTTAGAAAAACTCATTGGTACAGACTGGATTCGAACTTGCAATCTTTGTGTTGCAGGCAACTAATCGAACCACTCGGTCACCAGGACCAGGCCTCTTCTCAATACAAATTAAGCTAAAAGGAAGTTAGTTCACCTTTGCACTTGGGATTAACACAGCACTGAGCAGCGGAAAGGTATCTGCACAAGGTGGCTGGGAGGTCACCAGCACGGACCGGCAGCTCATGCAGCTTGATGGTACGGCCTGCTAGCTCCAGTAGAGAGGGCGGTTGCAGCGTCATGTCGCGCACAAACCGCACCACCAGTGGGTTGTCACGGAGACTCAACTGAAACAACGAAACACCTCAATACCGCTTATATTTTTGCGTGAAATGGTTTTTCGTGGCCTGTATGAAAATGCTTTAAAGAGTAAACTAAGCACAGTATATATATATATATATACCCAAGTTGAACTTGGGATACAAGTGAGCAAGTTGGACTTTATATAGTTTAGAAAAAAAAAGGAGAGGATTTGTTTTGTTCGTGGCGAAGACATCTTTTATTACTATATCAAACAAGGGGATACTAAGGGAAGGTTTTTTTTAAATATCTATTGTACTGAGCCACTCAGTAGGGACATCTCTCTTAATCGTCTTCCTCCAGCTCACCTCAGTCAACCATTTCAGCTTGATTATTTGCGTTGGTAGAGTTTTAAGTCTATTTTTGTGCAGAAGCAAGGAGCGCAATTGCTTTAGGTTGGCGATACTTGGCGGCAGTAGTTCAATCAGATTGTCGTTCAACACAAGCGCCTGGAGCGTTGTCAGGTGTCCAACTGAATCTGGTACTTCCACTATTTGATTGCCACCCACAGCCAGGATTTGTAAACTGAAAGGATCATGAAAGACATGTCTTGTTATCTTATTTAGCTTCAATCTACATATATATATCTTCACGCCTTCCCACAAGGGTCCCCGAAGGCAGAGGTGTATAGGTAGTAACCACACACCCACTTTTCGGCAGAGATATGATTTAGACTATTACTAATTGATTTTTTAAAACGCCCCTGACATCCTCTCGATGTTTTCTTTCACCGTTAATTTGACTGATCACTGTACTGTCCAGAAAAATTTGGAAATATGGTTGGGATTCTAACTTCTTAATGTAGGGAGTACCAGACTGAAAGTTCAAATTTCTTTGCACCACGATCGAAGTCGCGACGATCTACATCAGCTGCGGAAAAAAATAAACTGAATCATATCGGAAAGCGTAAACGCTAAGAGATAAATATTTTGTCTAGAGCCTCTGATCTGATACTTGCATTTCGATAAGGTTTTCCACATCATCGCGATGTTTCTAGGTACTGTGAAGTATTCCTTATAATAATCGATTGACAGCTCAGTCACTTACTTAATTTAGAACAATAATTCCGTTCTGCGTCTGGCTTTGTCTAGCCTCTATTCGTATATCGGGGACGATAAAGCTATGAGATATGATAAATGAACCGTGTCGTCTGCATTGGTCACGATAAGGATATAACTGACTGCGCGGTGAGGTGAAGCGCATAAGTATACGATGGCGTTCTCAAATGACTAGCCTTCCAGCACAATAGTGATGGCTGACTGATTGGCCCTGACGCTAGCCCTCGTGCTCCCATAGTAGCAGGTTCGAATTCCACTGGCAAAATACATTTATGGCCTGGTTAAACTACAAATGTATTTTGCATGCGACTACTCAAACGAGGCTGGTTTGTAGTAGTCCCATGTTCATGCCCAAGCGGTATGTAAATACCTATGATATTTTCCTGAAAATAAGAACATTGATCTATTACACCATGAGCCTCACAGTGAAGGAAACCATCATGAGGGACAGTGGGAAGCTAGGTAACCAAAGGCCCTGGGGCAAAAATAAACAACTAGGGCCCCATTTAAACTAGTTAAAACCTTTTGTTCCGTATTTGTCGTCTCCCGAATTCGACCTACTCCACATTTGTCGTAATCAAGATTCGTCTTACTCCATAAAAAAAAATTATAAATTACACAAATTACAATGCCTATATAAACACATTGTAAGAGATTTTCATGAAAAAATTAAACTAAGTTGCCCTTATTGAATTCGCAATCCTGGAATTCGATTTATATATTACGAATGTTGGAGAAATGTTCACTAGGTAGTACAATATATAGTTTTTAAGTCAGAGGCCTGGAGGCCCCATGAGCTTGGGGGCCCGGGGCACTGCCCCGTCTAGCCTCTAGGTAGCTACGCCGCTGGTGAGGGATTTGGCATAAACATATAAGATGTTCAAAGAAGTTCGTGTAGTCGTGCTTGAGAAACAGCCACGGATTCTCCATCTATTACGTTAACACCTATATATATATATCTCCGTCGTAAATAATGTACAATTACATCGCTAACTAAGCCTTCAGAGTTCCTCGTCTGGCTGAAAAAATATACACTGTTATACATTTCTGTGATTAGAATATATGTTTGTTTCCCTGCATGTACCAAATGTTTATTAAGTTGGTAAATATTAACAAATAATTGGTATAACCGAATAGGAATGATATCAATCGTTTAGGTACATATATGAGTGGGTAAATGCTGTCTAGTTAGGGTCACTTGACCTTATGTACGAGTACGATGCCCTAAATCCAATTTTTTTTTATGTTAATGACTAATGTAAACTGTGAGCGGCAGAGTCAGAAAGTACTAGAAGCAGGAAGGAAGGAAGCACTACACGGCGACAGCCGTCTTCGTCATATCCGTCTCTGTTCAGGTCTGCGGCATTTTTTACACCTTTATATGTATCTGTGGTGTTCTCAAGTGTGGGTCCTAGCCATATAATTGACGACCGTCTGGTCTAGTGGTTAGAGCTCCTGACTGCGAAACTTGAGGTCGCGGATTCGAATCCCGCTGAGGGCAGATATTTGTGTGATGAACACGAGTATTTGTACCTTAGTCTTGGATGTCCTATGTATTTATGTATATATCTATCTATATAAGTAAATATATCGTTGTCTAGTTACCATAACACAAGCTTTGCTTAATTTGGAACTAGGTCAATTTGTGTGGAATTGTCCCGGGTATTTATTATTATTTATTGTTAGGTATTTATATAAAGTTATTCTTCTGACATGTTCCCAGTCCCTACATCATGTAAGTAATATAAACAGTCCAGCCAAGCCTAACGAACTACAAACGGTCTGAGTCCTTAGGTACTAAGCCTTAGACTTAGTCCAAAACAGTAATTAACTGGTATGCTTAGCATGAAATAAATGCATGGCAATAAAAAAAAAAGTAAAGTAATTTCAAAATGTTAAAATCACTAGTTGTGTAGTAATGTTTGGTCACATCGTGACGTATCTACGAAACAAAATTACTGAGCATGTTATTATTACAACACAACTTCCATACTAAATTTATAAATGGTAGTGTGTGCGTTTGTTTCGTTTCCACCCAGCACCCCGGTGTGCATCTAGTTTGTAAACGTGTATGCTACACGTTTGTAGATGATCTCGATTGCTACGTAGACCGACTAAGACTAGGAAGTATAGGAACGAATAATCAGAGCGGTAGAAGAATAAATAAACCCGTGCATGTTTCTTGATATTTGAACAGGTAAGTTAGATATCTTAAATTATCAAGAAACATGCCCCCGCCAAGACGAGCCAAGCGAATCGCAAGGGCACTTTTTACTACCTTTTCTCGAAGTTCTTCGTTTTATTAAACCCTCATATATTGGGTTTGGATTATACCAGATAAACAAAACTGCCACGTGTTACCCTGAATCTCTACCCAATCCTACTGTACTCCAATACTCAAAACAGTAGGAATGGAAGTCTATTTGCTTTTCTCCATAGTATTTTTCTAGTTTTCTGTAGTGATTGTAATATACCCCCTATAATAATACACCTACTCTTCGAGGTAAACGTATTAAGAGTGCCATTCTTTCTGTTAGACCCAGGATTGGCTATTTGTGTATAATAACCTGCTGCGATACTGACCTGCTAGCTTATTTGAATATTAAATACGTAGGTACCACACGGTTTGTAGGTGGTAGTAATTATGTCTGTCATTGCAGCGGGTCACTGGTCAAACCCACAATAGATTTAACGATGTCATTAAAGCAATTGTTTTCATATTTGTTACGGATAGGAACCAGGTCGGCGATTCAGCTCGGCTTATGTAAGCTACCTAGATCAAAGTGATCGGACACTCAAGGATGGGAACTTGAAGAGTTCCTACTCGAAACCGGCGAAGATGTATAGAGGGACTGATGGATGTGGATGAAGCGAAAGTCGTCATATAAGTTTCATGAGAACTGGCGCTCTACTCTCCCGCGAGGAACCCGGCGTGATGATATGTATGTATGTATGTGCGTGTACCTACTAATTTAAATTAATAGTAAATGATCTGAAGCGGTCTTCTGTGCAGGAGCATTTCCAGTGCGTAATAAGTGCAGATGCAGATGTCCACTTTACCCCCGTAACGCAGTGAATAACGTATACAATGGAAGGAGGTTCAGCTGCAGACCACTGACCTCGACGTTTATTATTAGTACACGTCAACCATAAATACCATAATAATGGAAGGTTTGTTGCTTCTTCGTTAGACAAAGAAGAATGATGTTTATAGAACTAACAACGATCAATTAATGAGAGGCTTCAATATCGATATAACAATAGCTTGCTTGAAGACGTCTGTGCCTATACTGTGGATGATACTTAAATATGCAAACATAATAAAGTAAGTAGATAACACAGCCGATCTTCTGGTCTTACTCTCATATGACGAAACGTTGGTGTTTAAAACGATAAAATTTGTCAGATAAACTCCAAAACGTAACGCTGAAAAGAAATCTTGTCCTAAATCCCCAAAGACAATGCAATTGGTGATGGTACTAAATATCGTAAACTTGTTATATTATAATCGCAGTTTAAAGTATAAATAGACTTTTAGTATAATTAATTTACCTATAGGTACACCTCTGCCTAACCCTTCCGGGACCATTGTGGGAAGGCGTGATGATATATTATTATAAATAATTAAATTAGAACCTTTCTTAGTGAAGATTGTAAGTTTAAACCTCGGGCTGAACCCTTATTTTTTTCCAAGTGTTGATAATCTAGGTAGTTTGTTTGTACATTATAAGCTATGCTGTGAAGGACATATGGACCGTACCGGAAAATTCCATACGTCTCTGAAGATATTAAAATTATGTGATGAGCGACGACGATTCTGTCACATTGGCACAAAACAATATCCCCCGTGAAAAGCCTCTGCCTACCCATTCGGGGACTATTGTGAGAATATAATCTTTCAGTTTGTTTTATAGTTACGCCACCGTGCAAACAGTCCTATGCACTTCGGTTTTTACTGATAAGAATTACAAGTTGTGCTTTTATAAGATTTTTACGGGAATAACTTAAGTAATAGTGATCTATCTTAAACTAAGTAATTATGGTATCATTTAAATACCTAGTTACCTGTTCAACTTCCATATATCCTTTGGTATGTTGACGATGTTGTTACCACCTAAATAAAGATATTTGAGAGCGCTTAGCTCCAAAACTTGCTCTGGGAAGTAATTCAGTTGGTTGCCACTCAAGTTGAGCTCCCGTATAGTGCTTTTAGTATTGAAAAATGACTTCGGAAGGGATTCGTTAGTGAGCTGGTTATGTTTGGCTGTGAGTGACGTCAGAGGGCACGTTTTGAATACATCTGGCAGTACCGTCAACCGGTTGTGGCTGACGTCCAGTATCTTCAAATTGTTAAACCGATTGATTGTCTCCGGAAGCGCCCCAATTCTGTTATTGTAAAGAAGTATTATCTCGTAATTTTCTGCGCAATTCTTTTCGTCAACAATGCTTCTTAGTTCGGACGCGAGACCGATCGATTCCAACAACTGGTTGGATAAGTCGAGAGTTTTTTGTTCTCTGCTGTCGCTATCGCAACTATCCGACGTGTAACACTCCATTTTAGTGAGTTGATTATATTATTGAGCGATTCCTTTGTAACATTCGATGAAAAAAAAAGGAAAAAATGGTATTTGACTTTGAATTCACATTATATATCGACGATTCCGCGACTAAAATGCCGCTCGCCAGGCACGCGGCGCACGCGCTACTGACTGCGACATCGAGTGATAGCGGCTACCAAGAGGCTTGCCCTCTCTACATACGCAACAAGTTGAATCAAATGTATGCACGGATTCGTGTGGCCATGTATTGATTGTATTTATTGCACAACAACATTGTTATAAGTAATTTACGCGTCGAAATTAAATTAAATTAAACAAGAGCCGTGGTGGCCGAGTGGTTCGAGCAGTTGCCTGCGACGCAAAGGTCGCAAGTTCGAATCCCGACTGTACCAATGAGTTTTTCTGAACTTAAGTACAGTGATTAGTCACACCACGAGCTTTACGGTGAAGGAAAAACATCGTGAGGAAACCTGCATACGTCTGAGAAGAAATTCAAAGGCGTATGTATAGTCGTGCTTGAGTAACGGCGATGGACTCGCCATCTGTCACGTTGGCACCTAATATACCTCTGGCGGAAAGTGGGTGTGTGGGTATTACCTATACACCTCTGCCTACCCCTTCGGGGACCCTTGTGGGAAGGCGTGAGGATATATTATATTATTATAATTTACGCGTTTGCCACTGAGGGATGCAACATACTACATTCAGGTCCAAATTTTACTTTTACTACATGAAAGCTGCTAGAGGGCAGAAGAGAAAGAAGTAAGGAAGCGGCAGACGAATATAGATATGAGTTACATAAAATGCCAACAAGCTCCATCAGATACACTGACTGACAAGAGGTCAGATCTTGTATTTACGTTAAATTAATGAGGACTGACCGTCCCTGAGAGGTCGATGCCGTTCGTGTTTCTGAGTTGAGAAGAAATACCCCGTGATGGCTCTCAGCGAGAGCTCATGAAATGGGAGAAGAAAATACACATAGGTACACGATTAAGTAAAGTTGAAGTTTAAGTTTAACTAATAATAATTTAGTTAGGAATACTACCTACAAGTTAACAAAAGTTCTGCAAGTAAGTAATTACTTACTTAGTTTTTATCGTTCTTCAAAAGTACTATTGTATAGTACTATTAGTATTTATTAGTAGTAGTCATATTGTCTATTTATATCTTTTTACAGCTGATTTTTTTTTATGACCTGGAGTACATCCACTAAGTACCTAGTTACGTTTATAAATACTGAGATAAATATCTATTCATAGTAAAGGTCGGATTACGTTAGTTAATTTTCATGATTTATCTTTCAATAAAATCATTATGGCATAGGTATATCCTCACGCCTTCCCACAAAGGTCCCCGAAGCGGTAGGCAGAGGTAACCCACACACCCTCTCCCCGCCACAAATGATGAGTGCATCGCCGTCAAGCACGACTATGTATGCAGGTTTCCTCTCGAAATTTTCCTTCTCGGTAAAGCTCGTGGTGTGACTAATCACTGCCTACAATGATTAGTCACACCACGAGCTTAACTTAAGTACCTATACTTAAGTTCAGAAGGACTCATTGGTCGGTCGGGATTGGAACTTACGATCTTTGTGTCGCAGGCAACTACTCAAACCACCACGGCCACCACTTTTTATTACTTAAATTAAATTTTATTTCATAGGCAGCTTACTACCACAAAAAGAAAGATTTTTGGTTATTATATAAAACGAATCGAACAAGTAAAGACACCTCTTTTTATTAAATCTTGAGTTCTCAGGTCAAAAATATCCTATCTTGAGGCACAGGAAATCTAAGTCAAGCAACAGAATACTTAATACCACCCAAATAATGTATGATAGAATGTATGTTTTGTTACGTGTTTTGGACTAACGTTATATGTGTCGTTATGTTCACAATCGAGTGATATTATTAAAATTAAGTTTTTGTAGTTTTGTAATTAAGTAATTGGGTGAAATGAATGTAAAGACCTATTAATTAGTCGAGCTCTAAACGTTATCTCTTTCGCTCTTAAACGTAACGCGCTACTTGTCTCGTTCGCGCGAGTGGCGCAGTGGCGTCGTCGCAGGATTTAATTCCGATTCAAATTTAATGGTAAATTTTCGTATTTTTGATAGATAAAACAAATTTACATTACTTACAAATGAAAAGACACATCCTTCTTGTTTTTTTACACTCGTCCAGTATAGGTTCTGCAGTTTCTAAGGACCCAAGAAGGCATTTTTCCTAAATGCTGAATAAGTGCTACGTCGTTGCCAGTCAAGCTGCGACTAAGTTGACTCAAGCCAATTAGCTTGTGTTGAGTTAGCCAAGCCGAGCGCGGTAAGACGTATCTATTCTTTTTTACATCAATGCCTATTAAGAAAGGAATTCGTGGGTTAGGTAAGAATTAAAAAAGTTCTCGCTCGATTGAAATTCAGGCAATTGCGGCTATACCAGATCGATAGCCCCTTTGTACTAAATAACGAATATCATTTGCATCGACCCATTGTATCATGTGAATTTGACTGGTATTACCTTTGATTCCTAGCTATTTTATTATCTAACCATCATGGCTGAAGGCATTCTATATAATTTATTTACTATTAATTAAAGTAGTGTCGCTCAAACCATCAACTGAATGGATGAATCGTTCTTGTTTGCTTATTAAGAAGTCGAAATACTTGTTAAATTTGTATTGCACTACCTATTGATTCCTTTTACTGATTCTGCGAATTAAATGAGAATTTTACAATATCTGTGGCTAGCTGCTTTACCGACATAGCAAAAATATTCAATGAAACAGATGGCGCTAAAGAGAGCCAAATGACGTCATCTTCGTTCGTTCAGTGATCGAAAGTCCGAATGAGAACCGAAACTTGCCGAACGAGAGCGAGTACATGTCTGAATTGTCTGAAGAAACTAAAATCTGTCGTACACTTTAGTGATGTAAATTTAGAAAAATTATCAAAATGATATTGTAAACCTGCTCTGAGACAGTCTTATTTTGATTTTAATTGTATCTTAGTGATACCGTTTTGACTACCCAACCGTAACTTTGTATTTCGTCGGCATAGTGAGTTCAGTGCGAGTGCAAGGGTGGTAACGAGAAATGTGAAGTATCTATGAAGCTCAGGATTCTAAGGCCGTTTATTTTATACCTTTAATAATGAGCGGACGCCCTAGGACCACGTCATTCGCCGAGGGCAGCAAATCCGTTCGAAAGACATTCGACAATCAACCACCGAAACCACCTCTAGGAGGAGTAAAAATTAGCAGTGAGTACATACCTACCACCTAACCATTCTTTTGTCGGCCATCGTGATTTCTTACGCCTGTGACGTATCTTGCTACTGACAATTTAAAAATGGCTGCAAACTGCCACAATTCAACTTCTTTTCAAGTTAGTGAGGATAAACTACGAAGTAATCAATATCGGTAACATTTGATGTCCGCACCATTTCAAAAATGGCCACAGGCAATCCTGAGTTTATGCCACATAAGCCTCGTATGTGTCAGATAAAATTCGTGTCAAACCACACAATTTTAGGGGAAGTGCGTCGTATTTTCATGATCCCTTGTAGGCTCATCACTTTTAACCGGTTACCCTATGTTCCCTTCATAACCTACAACGGGCCTAGCTGCGCAGCCTGCTGTAATTAAACTGAGTTAATTAAAGTATTTTGCGTTTTTAAACTGTTGAGAGGTTATTATCTTTATAATGACGTAATAAATTACAGGTACTGAAGGGAATATGCTAGTTATAGTTGATAATTGGATTAACATCTTCTTATCTGCTTAAGTTAATGTAGGTACCTACTGAGAATAGCCATGTCACACAACCTGTCCTGCAAGTCCTGCAAGGAATAGGCCTTGTGAGTCTTGAATTTGAAGCAGCCCCACCAGTATCTTTAATGTCACAACACATGTTATACATATTACAATATTGAATATCATGCTTACAGTTCAAGTACATAATACAATCAACTTAATATTCGAATAATGAATGTGGACGAAGTGAAATACTTACATACTGTAACTCTAGAGAGAACTGATGCTCTACTCTCTCTGCTTACCCCTGAGGGTCTCTGTGTGATGACATGATGCATGTATGAAATAATGATAGGTATCATGAGTATGATAATATCAGTAATATTAGCTGGAGTCATTATTTAATACTTTTTAGTAAATTAATCAATACTATTGGCAGATTTCTTCAATTTGTCATTACATGTATACATGTTTCCTATAACAAACTGTTGTGTGTAATAATAACAATGAAGTATATATGAGCATTAGTTTTGACCTGCATTAATACAAATGTCATAAAATCTATGTCATATTCAATACGAATTAAGAACAGTGAAAAACATGAAGTAAGCTTGGTTCTATCCAAGCTTACTTCATGTTTTGCACTGCACAATTGCAATCACAGCAGCTATCATCCCACAAAAAAATGTAATTTTAAAAGAACTTCAAAGCCTATGTAATTCTTTTTGGTTTATCAAGAGTATCCAATATGCAGTGGTATACACTTAACTAACTTGGCTAAAGGGCACAGGACCTATGTGAGAGGAGTTTGCCCAACTGTAAATTGACATGGGCTGGTTTGATGGTTTTGCTGATTAGGCAATAGAATATAGTGATAATGTCTTTCAGTTCAATATTTTTTTTTGTAACACATGGGTGGCAAACAAACATGCGGTACACCTGATGGTAAGCTGTTACCACCGCATATGGATGCCTGCAACACCAGAGGTACTTGAGCGCTGCTGACCCTGCAGGAATATGACATATGTTGAGCAATTCATTGTTCAGGCCGTTTTCCAATCCTGGATGACATGATGTTACATAATATTATACTCTACAGCTCAACTGTGGTAATTTAAGAAACTGTGCAGAGCCTGTAATCTAAGTTCCAGCAATAGATTTACAAAATTCTATAGATGTAAATATATGTGTTGATGAATATTCAATTATTCAATTCACATGGAAATGTGCTATTAATAATATAACAACTACTAAACTTATAACAACTATTAATCATATTATTACATCAGTTGGAAGATCCACCTTATGACCATTTTAGTTGCATCATTTCAAGCTAAGAAGGAAAACTATTTGATTACATACAATGATCAAGTTCATACATTTAACTTGGTTTACCCTACTGACTCATAACTGAACCCTAATGACAGATAAGGTAGTTAAGAGAGGTAGGGCATAACGGGTTTCCTGTTCTTTTTGGAGCTGCCCAACTGGGGCAGGACCTCCACCTTATAGAAGACTGTAGCCACATAACACAATTTATTGTGTTGTGTTCCTACGTGGTGAGGTTTCCAGTAATGAGCTCCTTGGGGAGGGGGGAGGATTGTTACATTGTATTGGAAGTAGAGGGATTAAACCCATCATGCTGCGCTGCCAACACACTATAACTCTCCGAACACAGAGTAGCAACGCGCAAGTGATACTTCGGTATCTTGAGCGTAAATAGGCTACGGTAACCGTTTCCCATCAGGTGGGCCGTATGCTTGTTTGCCACTCCTGTAGTATAAAAAAAAAAAAAAAAGGTAGAACAATGTAATTGGCCATTTTAGGCAGCACATTTTTTATTACATTTTATTGCATAAAAAAAGCCCTCCTGGTCAAATGGATCGAGTAGTTTTTATGTGAGGATAGTTCAGTTTATTTAATTTGAAATTCGCAAAATCGTAAATTAAGGATGATTTAGCAATATTTGGATAGATTGTAGTAAACGAGCCACAAATATGAGTAGTTGTTATTTACAAAACTAGTAGATATAGTGAATGACGACCTAAATAATAATGATTATATACTTTGTTGACGTTTACCCCACGATGTGACCTAATTAGCTTTTTACGATATAGTGACAAGCAGACAAGCGCGTGCCGTCTACGTGTATACGTAGCTACTCCGCTTGACTAGTTTTACCCAGTGGGCCCTTTGCGGCTTAACACGTAGTTGAGCGCGAAGCCTGCATTTTTAATGACACGGTTAGGTAACCTTGACACCTCGTTTCGTTGGCTCCTAAAGACTACTTACATTTGCATTAGATATCTATAGAGTATCGTAAATTATACATGTCACAACTTCAGCAATTATTACTATAAATCCAGGGATATGTAAAACTATTTTATGACTGCAAGAATAGCTTAACGTTACACCACCGATGGTTTCTTCTCGTCATACCGACTTTGTAAATGGTAGGAATTAAATATAAAGGAATTTAATAATAAAATTAGCTTTGCCCCGCGGCTTCACCCGCGTAAAATTGCATGTGTTGGTAGATTTTTTTTCTGGTAACGGGTAACTGGAACATATCCTTTGTGTTCAAGGTAATAATCTATCTCCGCCACAAATGTCATCCAATTCCATTCAGAAGATTTTGCGGGTAAAGAAACAAACAACCCCAGTAACTTTCGTATTTATAGTACCCATTTAGTAGCTAATAAGCTTTTATCTTCAGGAAAGGAAATTTACTTTTATCAGAATTAGTTTTGGATTTTTGATTGATCACATAAACAAATAGCTTCAAGCTTGTTAGGAAACATCAATGTACTTACTTATCTTTGCATAAGTCCAGGAAGGACCAAAAAGTTTGACATTTGCTTCTCGCTATATTTTTTTATTTATTCTTTCGGTGCCTCTCAATATAAGTGCAAATTACATACTTAACTTGAGATCACCAGGTACAACCTGCCAGGTACAACAAGATGCACCTGATCACAACAATAATGCGAATGCCAGCCATTGTGTTCAGTCACTAAGGAGGAGTGAACGACTCGTCAATCGAATGCCTTTGTCAAAACAGACCAAATAAGTTTCAGAATTTTGGAGATTTACGTTGTTAACAGACAGATAGGTGATAATCTATTTATTTTTATTGTTCACGTCCCGCATTTGTAACATAGTCTCTCTACTATCTCATCTTCAGGCGTATCAGTTTCTTAGTGTAGGACAGAGAGTTGCCTGTCAGTCGACAATATTGACAAGGGCTTTCACCTCTTCTGTATCAGTATATATTTTATAAGTAATAATATATAAAATATAATATATCCTCATGCCTTCCCACAAGGGTCCCCGAAGGGGTAGGCAGAGGTGTGTAGGTAATACCCACACACCCACTTTCCGCCAGAGGTATATTAGGTGCCAACGTGACAGATGGCGAGTCCATCGCCGTTACTCAAGCACGACTATACATACGCCTTTGAATTTCTTCTCAGACGGATGCAGGTTTCCTCTCGATGTTTTCCTTCACCGTAAAGCTCGTGGTGTGTCTAATCACTGTACTTAAGTTTAGAAAAACTCATTGGTACAGTCGGGATTCGAACTTGCGACCTTTGCGTCGCAGACAACTGCACGAACCACTCGGCCACCACGGCTCTTTTATAAGTACATGTTGTAATATGTATGTACTTAAAGAGCGCAGAGTAAGCTCAAATTAAACATAAAGTAGTTACCAAAAAATATTAGTAAACTCGTTTGCACTGAAATCAGCAGCAGTATAGCTTGAAAAACACGTTCCAAACATGGTGAAACATAATTGTTTATTTGCGTGTATGTTTAGTTTAGTAAGAAGGTAGGTAATAGTCAAATGTCCCCGCTATCGGGCGCGTTATCAGCGACCGTCGTCGATCTCGCTATCTCGCGGTCGGTATGACCGCACCATCCTGCCGGCTGGCATTCGCGGAAGAACCGTGGCAACGCACTCTCGGTTTTCGAGTCGCCTTTCGCTCAGCGGAGTGGTCACAGTCGAACGACGTGGTCGTCTACATATAGTGCATGTTGCTAAATTACAAATTGACTTGTTAACCAATTTCCTCAGTTCTGGCCCACTGCTAATGCGGTACGGTGGGCACTGTGCAACTTATACAAATATCATTTGATTCGATATTTTACTGGCTACATTACTTGTGTCAAATATAGCTGTGATTCTACAAATGTGATTTGATTTACGATTTAAGTGCAGAATAGAGTGAATTCTGATCTAGCTAGCATGAGAGTGTTTTTTGAGGTTAACGTAAAAGCAGACTACAAAATAAATAATGCTGAGGAGACGTGGTACATACACTGTTAATGGAGATCCTGAAAATCGTTACAGCAAAGCAAAGTCTGCAGAGACCACTGCAATTGTACTGAAACAAACAGGTATGGAATAATGTCTCATTTGTCACATTTTCCACGTTCAACGCTTTACAATAGGTACGGACAATACGACTTGTTTTATTTCAAATCGGACAGACTTCATTCAAGTGACTCAACTGACATTATTTCTAAGAGATGGTGTCACTGATAAGTGATAAAGCATACCTGTGTGCATTATTATCTATATACACGGACTTCGACTATGAATGTGAACACAAATGCTATGGTGTGGGGTAGAGTTGTTTCACAAGGAACGTACATACTTCACTCCAGATTTTGCATTTCCCTTACAATTTTGCATGTTTGTGAAACAATAAAAATGTGTTTGTTTTATACACGTAAATAAACACGGTCTTTCAAATATTTAATTCAATTAAATAAGGATAATCGTCCTTATTTAGGTATAATTAAATTGAATATTCATGGTTGGTTGGTAGACTTTGTTACAAAAGCATTTTTGCACTACTAGTGTGTCGTGTTTTTTATATGACAATGTGTCTTCTGTTGTAGTATTGAATGGTGAAAGATTCAGACAAAAATGTGCAGAAATATGTGATCTTCGCTTATGAAATTAGATTTGTATGAACATGTGAAAGTGTGTTTTATTTTAGCTATTCCAGGTTCTGGCCAAAGTTTGTTTATCCCTTTAGTGTAGAAGTTTATCGGACGGGAGGCGATGAAGTCAGCGAAAGCGTTTTGTAGTGTAGAGTACCTCTAGAGTCATGATTTTTTACTTAAAAATAGTCCAAATATTAAAAAAGTTGAAATCTGTTCGGGCAGGTCCGATGAGATACGGTGGGTGACGGAGAGCTTCCATGTGTAGCTCTTGTAGCTTTGCAATGGTCTGTCGTGAAGTGTGAGCTCGCAAAATGAGAAAAACAATCAGGAAGAGCGCTTGACCAGTCTTGTTTGTTAAATTTGCGAGCTTTCTTGGCAATAGACGACATCTGCCGCACTTGTGCCATTCGGTAAGAAGCTGTCATCTACTAGACCGGCACTGTTCCACAAGACAGTCATCATCATCATCATAACTCCATTGAGTACAATGTTTTAAAAACAGTGTACCTGGGTCCATCCACTGAGACGAACGCTTACTGTTGTCCAGGATGCACGTTTCATCGCAGGTAACAATTCGATTTAGGGGTCCCTCGTTTATATGCCGATTCAGTAGTGCTATGCATGCTTAGACGTATTAGTCTCGCAGTTGGTCGCTTGTTCGTGTAGCACACACTTATCTAGCCTTTTTATCTTGCCGATATTGAAGCACTTGCGTCAAGCAAGTGCTTCAATGTAGTTTTGACACTAGCTCCAGGCCTGCAGCAAGCTCAGCCAGAGATTGAGTTGGATCCGCTTCCACTATCGCCTTCTATTCGTCGTTGTCGTCAATGGTTACCGGCAGATTTAAAACGATTGAACCAATACTGGACAGTGTTTATCAAGCAGTGTTAGGTCCGTATACGACGTTTATGTTTCCTGTTGTTTGCGCATCGATATTTTCACGTAAGAGTTCGTATTAAAAAATTGTTCGAATTTCAGTTTATCCATGGCTCCAAAAATCTACGAGAATTCCACAAAAACAAAAATACTATCTAAAAACAAATAACAAGATTTTAAAATAATACGGACTTCTAATACAATTTATTTGAATTTCGAATTGCGCACCACACATTATTACATCCGAAAATGTTGGTTATAGAATCTCCAGGTAAATACCTAAGTATCTACTTAGGTGTTTCCCCTAAGGGGAAAGGGAAAGGTCTGGGAAAGTCCCCGAAGGAATAGGCAGAGCCTCTTTTCGTCTGTAATATATTTAAGTGGTATTTATGTGACGGAGGGCGTATCTGTCGCCCGTCTCTCTTTAATACATCTTTGAATACACTCTAACGAATTCATTACCTTATGGTTTTCTTTCAGTTTCAATGATAATAGTCATATAAAATCTAGTGACACACCAATATAAATAGTCTTCAGCTTTTTATAAAAGAACTATTTACGGCCCGCGGTTTGACACGTCTCAAATTGTATGTCAGTCATGTTTTCTCCTGGATTTTTTTTTTATCCAACTGACTGAATCTGTCACCGTGGCAAATTTTAGCAAATTCTTCCTTATATCCGGTCTGGCACGATTGAGTTACAAACATCCCCTCAAACTTTCGTATTTATAATATTAGTAGGATTAGTCTGCTTTTGTATAGTCACCCAGTTTTAACGCAGAGCAGATTACGATTGGGCATTAATACATGCTTTTATTATTGTTATAATCGTAGATATTATCATACGTAAGCAGCAATTGATGTTAGATAATATGCGATATACTTTGACTATATTATTTTATTGAGACATTCTTACCAGGATCTTTAACGAAACTTAATCCTTGTACTTAAGTGCCATGTTTTTTTTACTAATATTCGAGTAATCTTGTTATGTCCTCTGTTACCTAATTTTAATTCTATGGGCTTTTTACAACTTACGTTCGTAGAGTATCGAGGTTCCAACGAACGGTCGCAAACCACATCTATTGTCTCAATACTGTATTATCTATGCGTAGTATCTCCAAGGGAAGGCAGATATTGCAGGACTATAAACTTTTGCGTCCTCAATTATTTGCACAGATCGCATTTTTCCTAACCATGCACTAAAATGATGAGCTCTAACTACCTTTGCCCATCACGCGTTTGTAATAGACTAAAAATGGATTAATTTCTCAGAATTCGATTCTAATACAATTTATACTTACCGTAGACCCATCCACCCAGACGTTGTTTCCATAATCAGGAAATTATATTATTTGCTTTGCCTTTGTTGATTGCTATCGAAGGTATTATTATATGGCTCATTTTATAGTAGTTATATTTACGTCACTCCCACCGGCTAAGAATATTTGATAAGATACGATCTCTTATAATGTTTGGAAAAAAAAATATTGTCGGAAAGATTTTTGTATTATAAGTTACTTTGGTTTTCTATTCAAATAGAGGTGATATGTAATCTTCTGTTAGCCATATACTGAGTCGACTTAGCGACAACAACAAAATAAGGACCATTCATCAGCTTAATTTGAAGTAGACGCATTGTAGTTTTACATCACGAAAATGCTTTTCGTCTACAATCACCGTGAATTGTCATTTGTCCGCAACCTGACGTCTACAGCTGACTAAAACCGCGAACAAACACGTTACTAACTGTCATATCCATGGCTTGCCTTGGAAATACGCCCAGAAATATTTGGATGATTAACTGCTATATTATTTTCCGTAAGTAAACGATGTATGATTAGACATAATGTTATTTTAATAAGTGAAAACACTTAGTGAATATTTATTGTGGTCACAAGATTAGCTAAAAAGCTGTCGTTAAATGGATTAGGATGAATAAATACCTAAATATTAAGCATGATATCCTAAAATTGGTTTAGTCCATAGTATACGGACAAAAGTTAGTAAGTATCCATTATAGTGTAGTGCAGGGAGCCATCCGGCAGTCTGCACATTCGTACGTCGTGTGAATTTCACCGTCCTTTCACTTTTTAGAAATGATGCGACTGTTTTTCTATTCGTACTGACTTTTTTAGATTATATAATGTAAGTCGAGTCAAGGGATGTGCAGACCGACTCGCTTGATGCACACCAATTTGATTGTGCCAGAGATTCTGAAGCGCAGCTAGTAACACGATGGCATTTTCTGAAGTGAGCGATGCGTCATGTAGCTGGCGAGACCGGTTTCCCGTTTATGCGGTTAGCACGGCTACAGAGCCTTGGTTGAATTCAAAGGCGTAGAGCGTGTGCGTAGAGCGTAGAGGACTACAAACATCGTATCATCTTCCAAGAACAATGGAACAGCAATGCAGTGTTTATGATTTGCCGACTACCTAGAAAAGTAGCTGGACTACACTGATCGTCTAAAACTGTCCATTGCTTGCTTGTTGGACAAACACTCTTTATATACGTGTAAAATATCTACTATGACATTGTGACCTACTTAAGTCACGTGAAATTGGGGTGCCGTAATAGGCCGTGGTGGCCGAATTTGCCTGCAACACAAAGTTTGCAAGCTCGATTCCCGACTACCAATGAGTTTTTCTGAACTTAAGTACCTACAGTGACTAGTCACATCACGAGTTTTACGGTGAAGGAAAACATCGAGAGGAAACCTGCAAACGTTTGCGAAGAAACTCGAAGTATGTGTATAGTCACGCTTGACTAACGGCGATAGACTCTCCACATGTTCCGTTGTCACTTGAAATATATATCTTCGGCCTAAAGTGGGTGTGTGGGTCCTACCTACACACACCTCTCCTTACCCATTCGGTGGGTCTTGTGGGAAGGCGTGAATTTATAAATTTGTGTAATAATTGCCTAATTAATAATAATAAATACCTTGGGACAATTGTAAAAATAATCTATATTTAAACTGCTAATTTTATAATATTAACCGTTAAACAGTCATGACATAAATAAAATAAATTTAACTTAAAAATATGATACATCCGTTAGAGAAACAAGCTTAGCACCTCCTCTGCAATAAATGAAAGCGTATCGAATGTCGGGTGCGTAAGCCGTGGCTCTTCGCATGCCGAGAACCCAACAAACTCCGCCAAAAGTTCTAATCCAATTGTATCAGTCCATGACAACCGTATCGTAATTCTATTAACGTGTACTCTAGGTATTATTGCTACCTTCGATAATGAGTAAACTATACCACGAAGGTTAAAAGTATTCATGTATAATTGTACTTTAACATATGATCATAGTAAGATACTTATTTAGAATTAACATTCGTGCCTTCTCAGAGGTTTGGTGTCCGCAGGAGTAAGGGAGTATGTTATACAGGTGTATACCAACTTTCCACAGGAAATGTATTATTTGTGGCTGATCACGAATAGTCTGGTAGCGGTGTGTCCAACTGGTTACCGTATTTGACGTTCATTATCCAATCCAGGGCAAATGTTAATGTTACCATTCCTATTTTTCGTCCGACCTCGGAATAGATCCCAGGACTCCTCTTAGCGCCCCAAGTGTTATCCGATTTGATCATGTAGGATATGCTTTGCAATGCAGTTATTCCATATTTATTTTTGTTTTTACAAACACACACGTTTTATTTAGAGCTGTGAATTATTCTTTATTTATGACGTCACGTGGAAATTATCACCCGATATATAAAGTGATAGACACGTAGTACAAGCGAGCCGTGTGATACTGAGTGATATGTGTATGCATTGTGATATATATATTTATATATTGAGAAATAATGCCGATCAGATACCCGTTATCGCTTTCCAATAATTCAAATCAAATATATTTATTGTCTCGCTGGAAGGTTCTTTTTATCATTTGATCTGATTTGCATATCATTTACTAATGGGCTATGAAAGTAAGTTGGCTAGGATTGACATTACACACCAAATAATTCCGTATGTGTAATGAATTAATCGCACGCAGCGAGTTACTCAATAGACAACATTCATTTTAGTTGTAAAATTAAAATTATAATTCTTGCCGCGGCTTATGACACCCGACAGAAGCCTTAATAAAATGGCAAGAAGATTAAGCAATTTAAAAGATTAAAACATTAACGTAAAGGTGGCTTTAAATATTTTCTGCATGCTAGATATCGGTGTCAGCCTACCTTTTAACTCGCTTGCGCGGTACGGGCAGCAAAGGGTTATTTGTGTTTACGTTGTTAAAAATGTACATGGTTAACTACAATCGGTGGCAAAAATCCTATTATGTAGAATAGTAGGTATCTGCAGCAATGTATTCACTACGTGTTAACAATCACGTATTGCTCTTTACACGTAAACAAATCACCTCTGGCTTTTATAATTAAGGGTGTAATCACAATCATATGATAGTATTATGTTTCGCGTTTGCTTAACATTGCGCTTCTGCGTTTCGTCAGTGGTGCGGGTTTCGTACGCGCCATAAAAGTCAGACAAGACAAGTGTGATATTATTGAATATGACAATGTTATAGGTGTATACGATAGTCGCGAAGATTGAATTAGCACTACATGGTGTAGTGCTATGAGTCAAGTGAACTTGCACGGGGCGCGGTGGCGGCAGTGTTGTCCTCGATCGCATGTGCGACCGGCAGTCTGACACTAGGCGCGCTCGCGTGCGATCCTCTGTCAAGCTGGAGTGTTCCGCAGGGCCGATATGCTTCGACAAGCTAGGCGCATCCGACGGCCCAGCCGCGGTGGCCCTGCGCCCCGTCGGAGAAGTAGCAGTGCGTTCCGAACCTTCGTTACCCCGTTTAATTGACACGGAAAAAAGTGGCCAACTGAGCCGCGCCCGTGATCGAATCTCCTCTTTTTGTAAAAAACTACGTCGCACTATCAGTGAGTGTTCAAATACATCCTGCTGTTTGTATCTCTGCCTGCGTCTCATGCTCAGCATCACGATAATTGTTTTTGTATAATGTACACAATCCATGTTCTAATGCTGCTTTTGTGTTTTGCTGCAACAATCAGGCGACGTGGATACCCCTAAAAAGGCCGAGCTGGCTCCGGAAAAGAAAACGGCTTCCTCACATCGTAAGTTCAAAATGCAGCGCACAGTATTAGTTCAACTTGTACTATGTAGTGACAGTTTCCCTTACCTTGTGAAGTCATGTGTGTACTATGTTTTTGTAAAGCGAGTCTGCCATTTGTAAACACTGGTGAGCCCCGTGTTGAGTTGGACGATAGCCTCAGTTTCACGTTGGAAAACATTTATTTGCACTCAATGTTTTCATCTTTTAGAATTTTAGTAGACTGATGTAGTGTGCAAAGTACTAGAACGTTAAATACTTAGATGTAATTTCGGTTTGCTTCTTAACTTTTTTTATTATTTGTCGGCTGTTATCACTTGTGTCATGAGGCTGAATCGCTTGTTTCAGCCTTAACAACAATCTTACAATACCTTTCAATAGGGAAATATAAATATAAGAATACGTAATTTTGAGCCATAGACGAATTTGTGATTTTAAATAAAGCCATATTTATACATTTGAGTTGTATTAGCCACATTGATACATTATATTATACCAATTTAGTTACATAGTGATTTTTTTAGTCAACGATAATAAATTGGACATGGAATACAAACAAACCCATATCAAGTTAGAAAGAAAATACTTATGAAAATCTATATACGTTTATAGAATTAAATAGATATTACGTCCAGACTAACAACAAACAAATGTGCTTATCATAAAACGGTTGTTTCTGTCGGGAATAGAACCCATGCTATAATTCTGACCAACTAGCAGGGTCAAACAGCTAGTCGAGTAAAATTTAATACAATTATTTGTCGTCATCTTTTTAGTTGTTTTGTAATTTGGTACCATTCTAAGTACGCGTTTTTTTTATGAAATAATCGAGTTGCTATTAAAACAAATCTTCTCGTGGTATTGAGCATGTCATATATTTTTTTCTATTTATTAATCAACAAGAAAACTAATCTATTGCTGGAACTACTGTGCATGTTATGATTACAGACATCGATAAAATAATAATGTTTGCTTTATTAATTTATCTACACGAGTAAATATCTGTATTTCACAGTAACTTTTGAACTCCAATATACTGTTGTGACGCACTGATACTAAGATAAAAAGATGTGTGGTCACGAGGGAACTCTCAGAGATTAATACAGATACGCCTTGGTACATAACTCTGTCGTTTTGTTCCTTCATATTGGTCTCCCAATGCGCAGTTGTTGATGAACAGGTGTGAAAGGGGGCATAAAATGGAGTTCTTCAAGTGTTCTTGTGAAGAGATTCATTTACAGCGTTAAAATCATAAGTGATTAGAAATGTCCATAACTACAGACAATAATTTAATAATGCCGCTGTAAATGCCGATAGCACCACATAGAATTTAAATCCAACTTATATTTCGTTTTATTTTTTAATCTAACAAATGGATTGACCATTATGTTGAACGCTTTTTGCTGAAAAAAAATATTGTTATCCTTTAGTAGTTTATCATGATGTCACACGTCCGCTGTCTGATTAAAAGAATGCAAAAATCAACATTTAGTTCGTAACCCAATGGTTATGATTGGTTTACATTTAACGTAATTAAATAATATAGGGCGAGACTGTTTTTCTAGGTTCGTTATTTATGACATTGGCGTAAGTAAAGTGCCTTACCTCCCGAATAAACAAGGGTGGAGTGCGCTTGGGTTTGCGTCAACGAGGATTCCTGTCGTTGGGTGTGGCTGCATTCCATGGTCAAATGTTTGTTGGCAGCTATGATTGATCTAGCTCATTTGTTACAAGCTTGTGTCCAACTTTTAAAAATCTATAAGTTCGTTTCACTTCATTAATACCACAAGTCATGTCTCAAAGAGCCGTGGTGGCCGAGTGCTTCGAGCAGTTGCCTGCGACACAAAGATCGCAATTTCGAATCCCGACTGTACCAATGAGTTTTTCTGAACTTTAGTACAGTGATTAGTCACACCAAGAGCTTTACGGTAAAGGAAAACATTGAGAGGAAACCAGCATCAGTCTGAGAAGAAATTCAAAGGCGTATGTATAGTCGTGCTTGAGTAACGGCGATGGGCTCGCTATCTGTCACGTTGGCACCTAATGTACCTCTGGCGGAAAGTGCGTGTGTGGGTATTGCCTATACACCTCTGCCTACCCCTTCGGGGACCCTTGTGGGAAGACGTGAGGATATTATTAGGTCACGTCCTCAATTATTTAATTAAATTTCTATGTAATTTATTGTTATTGTCAGCAAGCTTAACTTTGAAAATCAGTCTTCGCTTTAATTATTCCGTAGAACTTTCCCTGTTGTTTGCTATTCCGATTGAAACTGAAAAGTAAAACCTATTGATTTACGTAATTTGCAAATGTTCGCAAGTTATTCAAGACTGAGCTTTGCATCGTAATGAATAAATGATACAGTTATTCAGATAAAAATATACGGTTGAGATATCACAAATAAGCATTTGGTGTTTAATGAGAGCACGTGAAAGTGGCAAGTAGATTTTGCGTGATGAAGAAGAATCACAAACAAGGCATCACAAAGAAGGCATCATCGTGAAAATTACTTAATAACTCTTGACACAATATCTATTATTTAAATGCTTCCTTTAATTATTGTTACTTCCTACCAATATTATATGTAAGTATACGAACGTTTTGAAGATTGAGATCAGTTCACCCGCTGTAAATTCAGATTTGAATTACATATCACACGGCTATCGCTAGATTTTATATAAATTAATGACTACTACAGTTAAGAATATACCTAGGCGGTTCCTGTAACGCTCTAGCCAGGTACTCTATGATGATAATTACATTAAGGCACCATTATGTAGTACCTACCTATGTATAGTGAATAAATAAGAGTGGTATTGATAAAGATATAACAAAGAAACATGCATTTTGCACAGTTACATAATTAATTATCACGCGATAGTCAGAGTAATATTTTCGCTGACAACAAGTTCCTGATTACCGTGATTTGTACACTATCGAGGAGTCTATGCAAATTGTCAGAGAGTAAAGAAAACAGTTACGTAAAACAAACCGTTCTTTTATGCAATATTTATGGATTACGTGCTAATACCATAGTTTTTTTCGCTAAAGATATTGAAAAACTGAATATTCCAGCTATATTTATATATATAAAAACTCAAAAAGTTCAGCACCGATCGAGCTGAAATTTTTGCATCAGTCACATATCCACAGCGAAGCGTGGCAGGGTACAGCTAGTATATTATATATACACAGCTCCGTAGGTACTAGGTATTACTTGATAAATATTTAAAAACAAGATGTCGGAATATTGCGTTTTAAAAGTTTTAATAAAGATACTTATTTGGATGGAAAGCGTTTACCGTGGCCTTTGCAATACTCGGGGTAATTGCCCTTTGTCTACATTATATACTAAAGGGTGTATGTAAGTTGTGTATTATACATATTACGACACCATCTTTAGGAACGAACTCTTCCACATTAGTTCAACACAACCACATCCAGTGGAGTGGATTTTTCACTGCACGAATATAACACTAGTTGAGAGCAGTGTCATTTGGCTTTTTTCGCTCTTGTAAATCGAGGAAGTAATACGTAGGTAATCTGCGTATTGCGAAGTGCCTACCTGCTTGCTATGTTTAGCATCACCGGAGATCACGTGTAGGGTTTCCGTGTGTTAGAGTTGTAGATCTACATCAATAAAAAAAATACACCGTATATATTTATACTTGTATTGTTTGGTTAATTAACTACGACTGCAAGCTACGACGCAGGAAAACTAGTAACTTAACTTCTCTAATAAGTATTTATTTGATTCATATGACGGCATGTGAACCATGGCCTCTTGTGAAGTTGCCTACCCGACCGTACAAAACGTTGAGTGTGCCCTTAGCTTATGGAGGGGAATCGCGCAAAATGCTGAGCTAAATATAGACGTGCGGGTAAAAAGGTCTTCTAGCATCACCGATCATTTAAAGGAGATTAGAATTTTGTATATGCGGCACTTATTTTGGTAAGGTTCAAGCTTACCCTGAAGGGGCAAGGACATTTGTGGTTCCACGTATCAAATTAAGTTTTACCTTGATGCTTCCCTGCACGTGTTGGTGTGGGTAAAATGTCCATTGACCCGTAATCAAACCAAAGACCATCAAGGCTTTCGCCAACACGAATACAGTGAGAAGTTAACAACAAAACCTTGAGCTAAAGTTTTATTAAGTGCTAATCGTAAAAAAACACAAGCAGTGTCTCTCCGTTAATGGAGTAAAAACATTTTATGGACATTGAGAATTCTATACAAATGTATTTAAATAACGTCTTCGTTCTTTGAATCATATATTATCCTCGATAGTTGGAATGCCGTGCTTATTTTCAATTGCCACATCTTAGAGAAAAAAATGGACTTTTAATACGATACTTTTTATATTCCACCATGACAGGATACATTGTCAGTTTTCCAGATGGCTCACAAAATTGCTTATACTGTTTACAAATTGTTATCTAATTATATTTTTTAATTGTTTAAAGTAATTAGTAAGATGATGGATAATGATGACCAACATTGTAGCGCTTATCATACAAAGAAGGATAGCGATTCAGAATCAATAGGTCTCACAGTTCATTTCTTAATTATATGTTACGTTTGCACGTGAATGTTTTTCAGGCAATTGGCCGAGCCAATTAATTTGTACAAAAATAGGTCGTATGTTTTTACTTCCACTGTTGCTAGGTAGTTAATTCTATTAACTAATGAAATTGTAAACGAACAATTCCATACCTACTAGGTGACGTACCTGACCTGACTATATACCTGTTATGGTACGAATGATAGTAGATAGATGATTAGTTCGCGTAAGTGAGTTATAATTACATACTCTTAATTTTGTTTTGGACATCTTTGGTGGATGATGGACTATATAGTAAACCTAATATGAACTTCTGATAGCAAATGCAGTGTTTACACTAGGCCTTACAACATAGGTCATAGGGCCTTGCCTGTTGCCTTGGCTTGGTCCTAGGCTAGGCAACTATTGAAGCACGGTACGATGATGTTGCAGGCAAGGACGGCTCTAAGGTGACGACTGTGGTCGCGACGCCGGGGCAGGGCCCCGACCGGCCGCAGGAGGTGAGCTATGCGGACATGAAGCTCATCGGTAACGGCAGCTTCGGCGTCGTCTACCAGGCCAAATTATGTGACACTGGCGAGCTCATTGCCATCAAAAAGGTGCTCCAGGACAAAAGGTTTAAGGTCAGTTCGGATGGTTCACCAGCTACACTCTTATTAAATTGTAATGTTTTCACTTAGCATCGTTCCCACGAGAATACTGTATTCCGTTGATATAACAATCGCAATCCTGAATAGATAATAGAACGGGAGGTTCATTTGAAAAAATATATTTTGTATTTTCAGCTCAAATTGAGAGATCAATGTATTAATGCTTACCTTATAATCTACATACACAGAGGGTGTGTATTTACACACCTCGGCCTACCCCTTCGGGAACTATTGTGGTATGGCGAGAAGATATAGATGTCGGCATTGTTAATCTCAATTAGTAATAAGAACTAAAATTATGCATCGTTGAACATTACAGAACCGAGAGCTTCAAATCATGCGGCGGCTGGAGCATTGTAACATTGTGAAATTGAAATATTTCTTTTATTCAAGTGGAGAAAAGGTGAGTATTGTGAAGGGAATCTTCTATCTTATCGTGTATCCCCGTAACCGTATATTCTTTAGCCCCTGGGTTCGACCACTGCTTGAGAGGACAGGAAAACTAACCGCTAACTTGTATAAATGTCCGCAACCAAAGTGGTAACATCCAGGGGTAAAGCGGAAAGCTACACCAATATAAGGCTGAGTTATATGGAACGGTGCCGTTACCTATCCTTTAATTAAAAAAGAAATGCTATTTTAAACCCTACTTACAAATTTATTAAGTCGATATTGGTTATATTTATGCCAGACAAAGTACCATTACCTATATACTGTAGTAATAGTTACTTGACCCACAACTAACGAATTTTATTTACGTATAAGGTATTATTTCGCTTATTTATGTAATTTGTTTGATACGACGCGGACGGCACTGTCTCTATAATCAGAACTTTTATTCGAACCTCTTGGTTCTTTTATTGCATATTATGTATTGAAGTACATATTATTCTCAATTTGTCATAGAAGTCTGGGCGGACTAGAAAACCTCTACTTTTCTAATTATTCTCTAGAAGTTATATCATTGACCGCCTGTTATGTGCGCTGTATTGGCTTTAAACAAACCATTATGTTGTGTGAGAATATGACTCGACATTAAGGAGTTGATAGCAGTACTGAGCGCAAACGGAACTAATGTTCGTAGGATAGTATTTATTAAGCCAAACGCATCCTTATGTATTAATAAGAGTTAATCTTTATAAATATGAGCTTAGAATATGTACAAGCTAAAGTCTGTTGAAATATCGTATGTCATTGGTAGCTTAGATAGGGTTGGCAGTCAGTCTAATGTACAATAACTTTTTTTATAGTCTCTTAAACAGAAGAACAAAAATGATTCAGCGCACTTTTTTGGGAAGGCGTGAAAATATATATATTTTCCTATTTAAGTGCGATAAGCTATAAAAAAATCTAATAAGACATTAAAAGTGATTTAATTGAGTTATGGGGGAGTACATCCTTATTATTTTTATACTGTTTCATGAATTAAATGTGCCTCCTAGCCTGACAAATATTACAATTTATAACGTAGATGCACTATGTAAATAAATCATAGTCGAATTTTATCCTACTCCTTTTGGGAAGTTGCACAAAAAGTCGAACAACTAGTAAATACCAGGTTATCTTAACAAACAAGTAATAGTGTAGTATAATAATAGCTCCTTAAATTCTGCCCATTTTTATTGGAGCCCAAGCCTAATATGTCTTTCACTCATGAATAAATAAAAATACACTAAATTTAAGTGAATATATAAAGCATTCGTATATTATTTGCTGTTTTTATTTAAGGTCAATGTTATAGCGTATAACGACTAAATATAAAGTATCTCTTGTGTACGCTTTCCAAGTCCCAACTCGCTGAATATGAGCCCCGAATGTAGTATATATAATTAAGGTTGGTGTTATTTGTGTGTTTTATTTGGGGGAAGGCGGCAGTGCCCGCAGCAGTGAGCTCAATGCTAAACGCAATGCAGTCTCTTGATGTCACAGTATGTTTATGAACCAATAAGATTGTTGCGCTAGTGTGGTAACGCACAATACAGGTCTACCAATCGTGGCTAAGGTTACCGAACTATATTTTTTTGTTGCAATATAATTTAAAACGTTCCATTATGTTATGTGTTACGATATCGCTCGGTAACTTGAAGGCCAGTCAAGCAGTTGTGTGCATACCTAATTGAGAGCAGATTTTGTTCACTCCACGAGCAGTAATCTTTCTATCATTTGAGCTTTACATGAGGACGGGTCAAAGCCAAGTTCGTTCATTATCGTCATTGCAGTCAATTCAGTCATTCAGTCCTTTTTATGCCCTTAAAGTTGTTTGTGGTTACCTGCTTGCTTATTACGTTTTTCTTTGTTTTGACAAATGCTTAGCATTATCATTCCTTGCCTTTTTGCACTTTAACGTCATGACTAAAACCATAACTATCTTATAGTTAGTTCTATTTTATGTTCATACTCGAAATGTGCATTCAATAGCAGCGTTATTACAAAGATAACATAATTTTGCAAATAAAAATGTAGGGTTTACGCCGACAAGTTTTTTGTCAAATCAATTATTTAGTGCAGTCGACCTGACTCTGTCAACCTTGAGTCGTAGCAAAAAACCTATTGAATTTCATGCTTTGTATAAGATATTTTTGTATAATGGTATGATATTATAATTCTATTATTTACTGGTATAATAATATTATTGCCCTGTTGTCGCAGGCGTCCATTAGCTAAGGTAACTGCTTCTTTGCCACCTCGTGGTATAAATTAAAAAGTATAATGGCCAGGGTATTAACATAGATTTGTATTTTGATTATAAGTTATTTTTCTACCTTAGTTCTTTGTTACGCTTAGTGATGTTAATTAAATATTAACCTAAGCATAGTGTAAGGCGGAATAAGTACTTATTTGGACTAGTTCAAGATAACTTATTTTAGTTGTATATACATATTAACTGTAAAGTTAGCTCTCGTGTGAATATGACTAATCGACATTTATCACTAGTTTTTACTTAACTAACTCTATCAGAATTTCACTGCTTTCCCTTTCAATAATTCTGGTTATTTTGGATTATATTTTATCATTTACGTAAATATGTACTTTAATAATATTCCTACAGACAGAAATAATTATTAAATTATTATTGTACAGAAATAATGATTAACTTAATTCAGTTTTGGACTGTTTTAGTCTTCTTTTTATTATTGCATTATGTTATCACTTATTCAGGGATAATCATATTTTCACTATTTGTAAGTAGGTAATGCTAATGAAGGATTGCACTGCATACTCAAGTGGAACATTGTATATCTGCGGAGACATTACGCGCATGCCTATGCCTGTTTTTGGACTTAATGATGCTCTATCATAATTTCTTGGAGTTAAGTTTATAATATTTCCAGCGTTTAAAAAGTGTCCATCTCAATAAATATATTGACGAAAGAAATTTAGAGAAAGTTATTATAATCTCTAAGATTTCATTAACTGCAACACAGAGATTGCAAGTTCGAATCTGCTAAATGAGTAGAGTGAGACTGTAATAATGAGTTTTTCTGAGTTAAGTACAGTGATTAGTCACACCGTCATTAGTCCGCTTATTGGTGAAGGAAAACATCGAGAGGAAACCTGCAAACGCTTTAGAAGAAATTCAAAGACATATAGTCGTGCTTGAGAAACACCATCTCGCGCTTCGTTCTCTCTATACTGTCAGACATCTTTCGATTTATTGACAAGTGTATAAATGTATCTAAAGGCATGCGTGTAATGTAAGCGCACCATGACATGGCGTAATGATCGATACCTTAATTAACGTTTGTGGAAACAGAACAAATGCAACAGGACGTGTGTCCATTTTATTGCAGAAAGACGAAGTGTACCTGAACCTGGTGCTGGAGTACATACCGGAGACGGTGTATAAAGTGGCACGTCACTACTCCAAAGACGAACAAACCATACCCATTAGTTTTATAAAGGTATACCTTACACTATATATATTGTTTTATCTGTTGCGTTGGTTAGTATTACATATTATGAAGCCTTCTGTTGCATTCAAGCTATCTTTGAAGACACAGAATTTTCTATTGAGTTTTACCAATGGGCATTCCGATTTATAAGGAAAATATATTTTGTGATTAACAATTTACGTACTTGACGATTGATTGAATTTGAATCGTGCGTCATGGGGATCTTCATGAATCGCCGCTAAATCCATTTTATCTAAATATAGTATGCTAGAAGCGTTCCTCCATCAGGTCATTTGTCTCTGTATATATGTAAATGGCAATTTCGGGTTGAACTTAAACCAAAATGACTATACCCACCGAAATTGTGAAATCATAGACATGAACTTTTACATTTTGTTTTGAATACAATTATGGGATCATAGTATGTTGTGTGGTAGATATATAGGATGATATATAATGTGTGTTTGTTTTTGTGCGCAGCTGTACATGTACCAGTTGTTCCGAAGCCTGGCGTACATCCACTCGCTGGGCATCTGCCACCGGGATATAAAGCCGCAGAACCTGCTGCTGGACCCCAAGACGGGCGTGCTCAAGCTGTGCGACTTTGGCTCGGCCAAACACCTCGTGCGCGGTGAACCTAACGTCTCCTACATCTGCTCGCGCTACTATCGCGCGCCCGAACTCATCTTTGGCGCTATCGACTACACCACCAAGATTGGTAAGCGTTTCCATTTCTAAACACGAATACTCTACACCTTCCCGAAAGCGTCTTACAATAGATAGATTACATTTTTGGCGGAAACAAAAGCAGGCAATATTAATTTCACGTATATAACGCACATTTAATACATAATATGAGGTATAATTCACTATTAAACGACATTTGATGTATATTCCGAAATAAACACATTTTTCTGATATTCCTTACAAAACATAAACTTGCAGGGTGTTTCGATTTTTCTTATGAGAGCGCTATATATTCTGAACTAATTATGCCCGAGCATAACCCGTATAAAAATGGATTTCATGTGTTTGTATTTCGATTTTAATTGATTTTATAGCAAGTTACTCTATTTCGGGATTAAAGTAATAATATAATATAATAACTTTCATTTATTTTCTCTCATAACACATCTTAGCAACTATATATATCCTTTGTGTTAATCCAGTTAATATTCTATCTTTGTTCCAATTTTCATCTTATTCCGTTCAGTAGTTACGTAAAAGAGGAAGTAACAACCTCACGAATTTTCGCACTGGTGGTTGTGTTAGATTCACCAACGGTATCATAATGTGCAGTAACGTTGAGAAAAGTGATATATCGATTTAGCACATATGTGTATGTAGTACCTCTGACGTAGTAAAATGCTCTGTTACTGCTTTGGATTGCCTCCAGAAACAAAAAAAAATACACAAAATGAGTGAGACACCTAAACGTTTTTATGCATTTCAAAAATAGAAAGTTAAAATTATCCGACTCAATGAGTATGTTTTAACAAAAAGAAGATATGCTATGAGTAATAACGTGATGTATTGTCTCTATAATCATCCTTTACATGTAATTTACATGATGAACTCTAATATCTCACTGCACAATATACTGATTTTCAGTTTTGTATTGCCTGAATAACAGATATGAGATAAAGGCAGCGTGAATTGCAGATGTTTAAATAGTAAGAATAATGCATTTTTATGCATATTTTCTAATATTGTGTCGAATATAAATCAGGTCAGTATCAGTTTTGAGACTAGTAACGATATACTCTACATCTGGCCCTAATTGGTAGTAAGGCTTTGTGGAGAGTATTCGTTTTAGACCCTGACCAGTAAAAACGACCCTTATCAATCGACACTAAACACGATGACAATTCATTTGGTCTTGTATCTTAACTCATTGCACTATTTTGTGGTACAGATGTGTGGAGCGCCGGTTGTGTTGTGGCAGAGTTGTTGTTGGGCCAACCAATATTCCCTGGCGATTCGGGTGTAGACCAACTTGTTGAGATCATTAAGGTAAATTTCATAATATTTTACGTTCATTTACCCCACAGTAGATTATTAGAAGTGTGTGTTGTGTCAAATGACATACATAAAGATAATAAATAATGTCCGTGATGATTTGGTACTTAAAATTATATTATATTTCTTTACCAATACCTCTTTGAAATCTGAAACATCGTGCGATAATTTTCAATCTATAGTTAGCTAATAGTTAGCTAGACCAGATTTCAAAGAGTTTTGGTGCTAATGATAGTCGATAATGATATGTTTATTTCAGGTTTTGGGGACACCAACACGAGAACAAATACGAGAGATGAATCCTAACTATACAGAATTCAAATTTCCACAAATTAAAAGTCACCCTTGGGCGAAGGTGAGAGTAGTTTTCATTTTCATTTAACAGAAATATATATTGAGAGAAATACTCAATGTGATTAAAACCTCATGATCGAATAAAGATCATTGGACACTATGCTTAATAACTCTCAATTATCATAAGTTAGATCACAGGGGGATTAAAAACAAAAACACACGCTCATGTCGACCGATTCTTAATAGCGATAAGGCTTGTTACATTCAAATGTGCCACCATGTTCACGTTGTTTCAGACATCAATAGTAAATGCCAGCTTTAGATGTGCTAAATAATTATTATAGTGAAATGAATAGTATGTATGAAGTAGTATATGTATGACTATAACGCGCGCGTCGTTGCAGTATATGTTGGAGCGTATCACCTTGCCCAAGACTGCCACTGACCACCAGCGCATCCGAGTAAGGTTTCGCTCCACCGACACCTAAATGCCTTTACTGCCTTTCATACATTGCACTTCGTCACTCAGACATATTTTGTTATATATTTGGGTCCTTCATTCTCTCCTCGACAATGGAGGTATTTGGTGTCGTGAGCTATTAAGTTAACGAGTCTGGCATGTAACGATCAGAAGCCATAACTAATCGGTTGCCGCTGTCTCTTATTGCAAACTGTTTGTTGGTGTTCAGTGTGCACTCGTACTGTGCCACTCTGTGTGCGATTGTCTCACATTACTGCTCATTTATGTTTATTTTCCACTGGTACTACTTTCGTTGTTAACTATTGGAACGGCACGCGGCGTGTCGTCCATAATAATTGTTAAACCTACAAAAATATTACTAAATCATTTTGCTATAATCCAATCCATGTTTTTCTAACCAATAACTCTGTACATATTTACTAAATATATGTTCAAGGTAACCTTAAACGTTGGGAGGGTCTTGATTTGATTGATTTCGATTTGATGAACACAAACATAACATTCCGAAAACAAAAAAAACACAACAAATGAAGTTAAAGAGAATATTTATCATTTTAAATAGTACATGTGTAACGAACTCCTTCGAGTCTGTGGTTCCGGCACTCGGCAGCTCAGATGTCGGAGCCCTCGAGCTGTGTATATGTGGACTATGGTTTGTGAGCGTCGCGTGTCGTGTGCAGGTGTTCCGTGCGTGCACGCCGCCGGACGCCATCTCGCTGGTGTCGCGGCTGCTGGAGTACACGCCGGGCGCGCGGCTGTCGCCGCTGCAGGCGTGCGCTCACAGCTTCTTCGACGAGCTGCGCGAGCCGGCCGCGCGGCTCCCCAACGGGCGCCCGCTGCCGCCGCTATTCAACTTCACCGAGTACGAGCTATCCATCCAGCCGTCGCTGAACGACTTCCTCAAGCCGCGCGCACAGCCCGACGCCCCGGGCGGCTCGGGCGCGCCCCCGCCCGACGCGCAGCCAGGTGCGTAGCCCGCCACTGTGTGGTGGACGCCCTCCGCCTCCGCCCTCCGGCCACTGACGCCGCTCTGTCCGCAGGCGAGGCGGCCGGCGGCCCGAGCGGCTCGCCCGCGTCGTAGACAGCCGAGTAAGCAGCCGCAACTGCCGCAGTCGCCGCCTTCGTCGCCGTCGCAGCGCGCATCCAGATCGAGAGTCGTTCGTATGCTATGAATTAGTACTAGTTCTTTTCGTGTTGGCCATCGGGAAAAATTACATGCATAATAGGTGTTTTCGGCGAGTAATCGTGTGATACTCTAGTGTAATTGTCGATAAAAGCTTGAGCTGTCGTAGTCGGTAAGAAGGGTAAATCCACTGTAGATTCTAAACCGTCGCGATGTGATTACTTTGTACTTTTGTAAGCTCAAATTGCCTCTTTGTACATACCTTACATGCTGAGTTTTGAATATTGTTTGTTTGGTAAACGACAGATTATCATCTGGATAAATTGTTTTGTTTTTTTTATATCTCGTCCAAGTGTCTATTTCGTTTAAAGGAATTTGCTTTTAATTGTAGGTTAAAACGTTCTCGATGTGAGATGTAGCTCCGCAGTCCGCACGCAGAGCAGTCGCACGTTAGTTTCACTAGGACATGAATCGCCTATTGAGGGATAGCCGCATGATAGTAGTGAGGAGCGCTGCCTCGCTCGAGGCGAGCGATCAGTAGGGTGACATCAATCTGTAGTGCGTTAGTGTATTTATTGTTGGATCATATTACCAACTCCACACATCGCAACGAGCGTACGTACGCACGCACGTACGCATAGTGTTACTTCGACTATGGAACTTAGCACTTGACACTTACGTTGCATACATAGAGAGCATACTTGTACATTTTTATAACTAGCATAAACTGATCTCTCAAGGTAATTTATAATATCTCAGAATATTATGTATTTGTATAAACATTCAGAGAATATAAATTTTTAGATATACTACATGATAGATATTTGTTTGGGCAACTTCTGTGTTTTTTTGCGGTGTATTTTGTCATATCCAATGCTGGATACATGTAATGTACCTATCTACTAGCACTGTCGGTGTCCTAATGTAACGACATAGTTTTTCGATAATAATGTATTCTATATTCAATAAAATGATATTTCTTATTATATAAAAATTTGTCATTGAACACTATGTTTATTAGTAGTCATTTATGAAAACGATGTTAAAATAATGCTATAAATTTCATTGTCATAGTTTAAGTACTTGCGTAATTTCATTTTGCACTTCGATTTGGCGTACCGTTACAAATTAGGGAAGGTATTAATATATACCTTAAGTATAGGGTAACAAGTAAATAATTGTGAATGGTGTAGATGTAGCCTAAACGCATAACTGTGTCGATGTAAATGTCGGTTACCTTCCGCGCCGCCCGCCTCTACGGATACTAGTGTGTTGAATTAGAATAGGGGCCATACTATGAGCTATTATTGTCATTGTCTGGCCACTGAGCGGAGAGGGACAAAATTTCGTAAAATTGTGCCCATCTTAGTGGAAGAACTATAGCAATAACAGATCGTAGTACAACCTTTTGTGGCAGCTGTCACAAATTAAAGATCACAACGTTTGTGGCCAACCCTTCGTACGGATTTGGACAAACCATTGGCCAAGCCATATTCTGCTTCGCTTTTATAAATTATACAATTAGATTCCTAGAATGGATTCCGAAATCTGTATTTATTTACCATTAAAATAAGGTAGTATTTAAACAAAACGTTTGCAACCTTTTATAATTGCTTAGCTGGAATGTAATAACCACCACATCCTGTTATAATATACACCAGGGTTCCGACCATAAAAATATTGACTTTATAATATTGTGTACCCATGTAATAGTACTAATTACTTACAAATTTATGGTATGTATATGAAACAAGCGCTCGGCGCATCGATTTGAAATCACACATAGTGGAGCTTAGTTGTGGTCGTTAAGGCTATTGATTTGCTGAGACACCTTTATAATTCGTGTAAATATATTATAATTATCTTTATGGTATGGCTCTCGCGAGTATGGAAAACGGGGGCAGCGGCTGTGGCGGCCGCCACGCCCTGCCAGCGGACTCCGAGGGCACGGTAGTTTAGATACGCATATTTTTATTAAGTCTATCTAAAATGAATTTTGTAATCGACGTTGCTTCTAAAGACCCTTTGTGTAAAAAGTTTAAGACATACTAGTGACCTGAATGTTTGAAGCGATGTTAATGAACGTCTTTATCCCACTGAATTCTCACCTTCACGTTTGTCGTGCACGTTTACTTCATGAGAATTTCCGTATAAACCTGCTACGTTAAGTTATGATGACTTACTTATATACAATATACATATAAATTATTTAAAGTAAAAGAGAGTAAAAGAGTTTCTTATTACTATTACTGTATAATTAAATTTAATAGTGAGTGAAATTTGTACTTTGTTTTAATATTTGTTTTACTGAATTTGGATACGTCGTAACACTCATATCGTTGTTAGTTATGAATGAAAATAACATAATTATAAAAGTAAATATTAAATGAATAGTAAACATGGCTTTTTATTTGATATTTAGACATCTTAATATTTAGGGCATGTTCCAACCTGTAGGCTGTACACCTGGAATCCTGAAGGCGTAAATAACGACCAGTATCAGCCTGCAAGGTTTAGTTAATATAACAGAGGATTTACCAACAGCTGTGTGTAAACTATTGCCTAGAACCGAAATTATCAACTCTAAGACTCTAAGCCCGTCTCGTCGCTGACCGATGTCTCTTTCCGTCAATCTGACCACAATAAAATCCCTACATAGACCAGGTACAAGTATGGGTAAGTACAGGTACAGGTACAAGCTCAACGTTATGAAAAGTAATAATTATAGTACAGTAAAGATGATATAAAACACTTCAGCATGTGTAAGTGGTTATTAATAATTATAAGATAATTGACTAGATAGGTACTTTTTAATTAATTTTATTATTTACACCATAATAATTAATAGTTAATTAATTTTATACACATGCTATAACAGTGGTTAGGAATGTCTTTTTTTCCATGGATATCCCTCCCTATGCAGAATGCTAACCTCAATATCTTTGTGAATAACATGAAAACGTGTAAAAATATCCTGCTCAGAACCGTAAACAAGTGTTCAATAGTAGTCTGCCGTAAACATAGATATAGGATAGGATGTAGCGTAGCGAAAAAAAATCCTAAATCTATGGCCGTAAACATCAAGTGTTCAATAGTAGTCTTTGGTAAACATCCGAATGAATGAAAGTGGATGTTGGTCTAACAGCTTAATTTTATCTATCCGATCTATGTCACATTTATTAAAATGACACATGACATAACTGACAGCCCTTAACAGTCAGAACAATATGCATATATAAGCTGTGGTATAAAATTCTGTATTTCATACAGTTATTGAGATAATGTTATATACCTTTTTTGTTTACCCGATATTTACTTACAAGTCCGTCGAATTTTGTTCGTGAAAGCTATATTGATGATATACCGACATACCAAATATAACAGCTGCTGTGACTAATACGTTTTTTTCTCGTGCATAAATATAATTAACACTCCTTATAAAATAAAACAAAATAATGCATGAAGCATACGAGGTATCTCACCTGCTTAATGCAACTGTACAGATAGAAGCCATAGCCGCCTATGGTAAGACAATAGTATTCATTAAAAACCAACAGATTCCAAACCCAGACCTAAAGTAATGAAACTAATAACTTTCACTATTGCAGATAATAATTTATTGCTTGGAACTAGGCAGGGTCATCTAATGATGTACTCATTGTCTGAAAATAATGGAAATGAAAAGTTTGAAATTCAGCTTCTTCATTACTGCAAATCATTTAGCAAAAAACCTATACAGCAAATAGAAGTTATACCAGGTAACCTAGGCCAGTTATTTGTTTAAAGGCAGCACTTTGTAAGTATTTAAGAACCCATGGATTCATGAGGATTGCAAATTATTTGATTATAAAGTCCAAGGGCCAGTCTGGGAGAGAGGGGATTGGGTCTGCCCTGTTTTAGGGAGAGCACAAATCATAACACAATATGTTTAAAAGCAATATATACCAAGCATGTATTGGCCAGTGGATGTTGTTCCATTAATTATTAATTTGATTATTAAAGACCCAGTTGGTTTTCTGACACATTCTAGGTTAACCGCTATGATGAATGAAATACGACGATGGGAAATAAACTTTCAAGTTACCCCTGTTTGAAAAGAAATCTAAGACCTATTATATATGTAATTATTATTTTTTTATTACAGAGGACAACCTATTGCTCTGTCTAACAGACTCTGTTCTATCTACATACAATATAAATGGAGTTAACTTTCCCCTTGTTAAAACATTTGAACAAACAAAAGGTGCTTCCATATTTGCATTGGATAATAAGGTCTGTATTGGCTTCATCTAACTTACTGCTAACATGTAGATTGATAATTAAGTGCAGGAATCACTGCTGTTAGCAATAGGTCAACTTGAAGAAAAAAATTTTGGATGAGGTCTTTTTTCTTATTTTCAAGCAACTCTACCTACACCTCCAGGACCCATTTGGCCCCCCGAGGTGTAGGTAGTACCCACATATATTTAAGGCTCCATTTTTTTTGGTAGTTTCATAGTGATTTTGTTGTACTGTAGGTACCTACTGAAATATTTTAGAACTATTCACTATTCAATCAATAAATCTATTTTCTTCTATGTCAATGGCAAAAGTAACATAGACAGAAGCTTTGTGGTGTTTTATTTTAATAAGATATATTTCTAAGATATAAATATATTTTATTTACAGCCAACCACATCAATGACAGGAGAATCAAGTTCATTAGTCCGCCTGTGTGTTGCTGTCAGGAGAAAATTGCAGCTCTACTATGGGAAGAATGGAGAATTCAAACAGCATCTGTTTGACTTTACTATACCTGATGTTCCCAAGAACATGGCTTGGGGTCAGCAGTATATCTGTGTTGGCTTCAAAGCTGAGTACCTTCTGTTCGATGTAAGTTTTTGTTTGCAAAATCCAATTCCAAAATATTTATATTCATAATTTTCTTTTGCTTTCCAGTAGTTTTGGTTTTTATTTTACTCATAATATTATATATTTACTACAATTTGAGGCTCAGCTTTTTGGTGGTTAACATCGGTTTGTAGATTATTCAACTGCAATGAAGAACCTCATTATAGGTAACCTTCTGTGCCCATTTAATATCTACACTAATATTGTAAAGACAAAATATTAGATTGTTTGTTATGTTTGTAATTTTTCTGTTTCCTTCGAAACTATGGCAATCGTCATTAGCCCATAGTAACACGAGCAAATTTGCTTTCAATTTAAACTCTGGTGAAACCGCGGCGCCCTCTATTGCATGCCTTCTATGCAGCATGTCTTCTATGTCAGTTCATGGTTTGTTGCATATATAGAACTCCAGGCCTGTGGAGATGTCAATCTAGGTTTGACTAGAGTTCCATGTTTAAATATTTCTATGTTATTAACATAAAGCATGATACCAAAATAACAATAAGTATATTATCACTTCCATTTTGCCTTCCCACATGGGTCCCCGAAGGAGTAAGCAGTGGTGTGTAGGTGGTGTTTTGCCAGAGATATATTTAGGTGACAACAGGCAGAGGTGTGTTTTTACATACGTCTTTGAATTACTTCTGCAAATTTCCTCTCGATGTTTTACTTCACCATAAAGCTCCAGTGTGACAAATAAAACGTCATTGGCACAGTCGAGATTCGAACTTTCAATGCCTTCTCTTTCGGGGCCCTTGTGAGAAGGCGTTAGGAGATTTCGTCATACATTAGAAGAATTTTGCAGCAATGTTTGTAACATGACACACCTTTTAGCTCTCGTCAGGGAATCCACAAGAACTATTTCCAACGGGCAGTTCAAAATCTCTGGAGCCAACTATTACTAAGTACTCAGAAACATCCTTCTTACTGGGTAGAGATAACAGCTCGGTCCTAGTCGAGGAGTCAAAGAACATTGACATTAAGAAGACTATTCGGTGGAGTGAAGTACCTACTGCTGTAGGTATGTATAGATCAAGTATCTATTTTTTTAAAATTTATTTTCATATATCCTCACGCCTCACGCCAAGAATTTACTAAGATGTACATTTTTACAAAACTTTTAATGCTTTTGCCTAAAGTATAAAGATTCTTCACTGATTTCTGTTGAACTGCATATATAAGATGTGTGCAACATTCAATGGTTAGAAAATGTGTGTTATTGGCTCTAGATTAACTTAGGATTATAATAAAACTAAGTTGTTTTACGCGGTAATCCACCTACTATAAGTATTATTTTATTAAGAACTAGCGGTCCCGCCCAGCCTCGCCTGAGTGAAAAAATTATGGTCTGAAGAACACGATCGCAGCTCCACATATCGGTTAATTTGTCTATGAATCTAAACCGTTCTCGAATCCACTTGAAAACACACAAAAAAAACTTTAAAAATCGGTCCAGCCGTTAAGGAGGAGTTCACATATACACGTACAGAAGAATTATATACATATGTGTTTAAATAATACCTGATGTTTTTATTTGAAAATAAAACCTGTTTTTTTTTTTGCATTTCATATCAACTGTTTTCAGCAGTGTTTGTATTGTTGACCCAAATTTTAAATAAGATGATGCCGTAACATATGCTATTTGACATCATGCTCCTTTTGGTTTTGGTCCTTTAGAGCCGAAAAAAGGTTAAATATAAAAGCTAACGGCGGTTGCAAGCCCGTGGCTCAGGTAATATGAAATACAAACAGTACATATTATTACCTACTTAAGCAACACCTGAGGTCCTAATTAAAGCGCCTGTTTTCAAAAAGGCCTAAAGTACACAAGTATTATTTATAAGAGAATCTATAGATCAAGTTTTCGCAAACAAATTATCTCTAATATAATGGAAAAAAACATACTTATAACAATGATGCCTTTTTAAGTGTCAAATGAAGTGTGTCAATAAAAAAAATGTTTTATCAATCTGTTTTAGTGTGGGATGAGCCGTTCGTGCTTGGTCTACTGCAAGATGTAGTGGTAGTACAGACTGTGGACACGGCACTTTTTATACAGACATTACCAGAACTGAACAAAGCAAGACTGATGTATAGGTAACTTGTACACAGCTCATATTCACACCAAGGGGAGTTAACTCTAAAGCTTTAAAGAAATTATTTTACAGTGCGAAAGGGCAAGATTATCGAGTCTTTTTTTACGCATTACATCTCTTAAGCATTGTATTACCCCCCGAGCTCTTTTAATGATAGTAATATTGATGGGAATGATTTTTGAAGAAACTCAAGATGAAAAACATCACTAATATGTAGACATACATATCCCTTTCATATGATAGTGAGAGTGACTACATATAACAAACTCTGTGAGGGATATCCCTCACGCAGGGAGAGTAAAGCGCTAGGATATCTTACTACTCTCTCATCACGACCTCCATTCCTCACGATGTTTTCTTTCACCGTATAATTGGTGGTGTGGTAATTATTGTGCATAGTACTGAGTTAGTGTAAGGATCGCGGCACTTAATTTGATGTTGATGTGATCTGAATCACCATATACTTACTGTATGGTTGTTCAGGTATCAAACGGAATGTATACTGGCATGTAAATTAATAAACAGTAATAAAAAAACTCCGTTTTTACAGATGTAAGCAAGGCTTGATTTTCGTCTCATCCGTGGGGCAAGTGTGGTGTCTCAGTTTGGTGGACATTGCTAAACAATCAGAGCAGTTGTTGAAGGACAAACAGTTTCAATTAGCCATAGACTTAACGGTAAGGCTTTCAAAAAAGTTACTATCATAAGCTATAGTTTTCTTGGAAAAATTAAAGAGTATTTATATATGTTCATAAGTATGCGCACGATGCACTACATTTGACTTCTTTTTATAAGTGGTAAACAAGTATGCGAAGTACTTGGTAAGCGTGTTCATGGTAAGCGGTTACCTCCGTCTAAGGACACTCGCAACAACATACGTGCGTAGATATCAAACACATACAAGCAGTAGTTGCTGCTGGAATATATTTTTGCACACGTTGACTGACTAGGTATATCATTTAGTGATGTTCAATTTGACTTAAGAACCTCAATAATGTTTTACAAAAAATTCTTAAACCGACTTGTGTCGTATTACATACATATTTTAAATGAACCTTTATTTTACTTTACTTTTATGTTAATGTTTGTGAGTCCTATATCTATATAAATCCTTGTTGAAACCCACGTAGGTATTATTAATTCAACTCGTATATTTTCCTTAATGATATTCGCTATTTAGGAGCACATCGTGTGTTCTGGGAATTAGTTACATGTGTCATGTGTAACAAATCAGTGTAAAGTGCAAATATTTTGCGTTTCAGCCAATTTGTGCATATTTATTAGGACATACTGAGAACTGGGAAATAACAGCATTTTAAATTAGTTGTGTACTAGATTAACGAGGAAGGTCTGTGGTATATTATATATATTTGTCATTTTCTCCTGCTAATACTATCCGAGTGAACTTAATGTAGACTTATTTCGACTATTACAATTTCAAGGGAAAGCAATTAATAAGTTTCTATTTACCGATATACCTTGGTTGGTATACATCGTTAAGTCAATTCTAAACAGCATATGTAAATGAGTAAATTTGTTTTAGACATTCTGTATCCTGTTTGTACATACAAATGGAACTAATTAATTTTAATTGAATTTCTAGATAATGATATCAGCGCTGGTGTTTGATCGCTTGCCCGCTTATTTTCCCTGTTGATTTGTATGAATAAGGTATAACTTAATTTGACAATGTTTTATACTAGACCGAAAAAACACGAAGCTCGAGTGATTGCGGCTATCAATGTAAGTCACATTTATGATGCTGTCCTATTTCCCAGGTTCGGTATTAAGTCAGTTGTGATAACAATAGGTTAGTTTATTAAAATGGCTGTTCCTGTGAAAAACATAAAAGAGACGTTGTCGTTGATGGTAACAGTAAGTAGATAATGTTTCTCACAGCTCATAAATGTCAATATAACTTTAATATACAGAGTTGTAAAATTTACAAGTAAACATATTTTTGTCTAAAAATAAGCGCTGTTCAAATAATAGCCCATGTACATACTACATTACATGACATAGGTAATGCACTAATAACAAGAGCACTAATAACGCAGTAATAACTATGTGATAAACAAACAAACATGAAGATGCCTTCAGACTTGTTTGTCATACACGTTTCTGAACGTGGACTCCTGTACAAAAGGTTGAAGCCTAAGGTAAAGGAGTTATTAGAGTTCATACGATTTTTAGACGTCTTTTTATGTGTTTAAATGCTACTTTGGTTTGGCAGAGTCTATCTGGATGCTCTCAAGAAGAGAAAGACCAGAAGATACGTTCGATTATGCTGTTATTTGCTCACGAGCTGTTCCAACAGAAGAAATATGCCGAGTCTATGAGAGAGTTCGTTAAATTGAACACGGACCCAGCTGAAGTCATCAAACTTTTCCCTATGCTGGACAGTAAAACCGACCAGGATAACTCCAAGGGGTATAAGTTGAAAGGAAAAGACTTGGAGAACGCTCTGAACGCTCTTATAGAGTATTTGGTAGCACTGAGGTCCAAGCTAGGTAAAGGCAATACGTCTGAAGGCGGTAAAAATGACGCACCCACCCAAAGGAATGTTACCCAGCAATTGGAGTTGATTGATACTACGCTGCTTAAGTGCTATTTACAGGTGAGTACCGAATCATAAATAATGCTAGCCGTATGCGGTTGTTGCTTTATTCATGTTCTAGGGATAATAGCCAACCTTCAAGATTTTAACTCATAGTTTATCTAATAATTGCGCTTATGACCGGTGCTGTATACTTCTTGTGAGAAGGCGTGAAGATTAATAATAGATAAGTCGTCATTGTAAGTCGTGAGACGTTCTTATTGACATTCTAATGCGAAACAGATCGTCAGTTTTTTTTTAAATAGTCATTGATACAATCGGAAATCGAACTTTAAATATTTGCGTTGCAGTTGCGTTGGAATCACCTGTAGGTACACCACGGCTATATATATATGTAGTAGTAACGTCTCGGCTACGACACGGCTAGTAAAGCATATTATGCCTTCATATTTTTTCTGTTGTAAGGTTGCATCAGTTTGATGCGTCGAATATGTGGATGTGGTTTAAATGTAACTACTAGTCTACACTACTTGAAGTATAGGCAGCGTTTTCGACTTTGAATAATTATCGTCATATTACATTGGACGGTGACTTTATTTTGTAGTCTAATACTACAAAATAAACGTACAAAATGCAATATAAAAATTGATGTATGTGGTGTATGTTTAAGACGAATGACGCGTTCGTGGCGCCGCTGCTGCGGCTTAACAATTGCCGGCTGGAGGAAGCGGAGCGCACGTTGGCGATGCACCGCAAGCACAGCGAGCTGATCATCCTATACCAGACCAAGGGCGAACACACGCGCGCGCTGCAGCTGCTGCGCAGCCAGGCTACGCAGCCCGACTCCAGCCTCGAGGGGTACCGCGCCACCAGGAACTACCTGCAGCACCTCGGTGAGTAGGTGGAGTTTCTTGCCGGTTCTTCTCCATGGAAACGACCAACCCTAACCGTGCACCTTTTTCGACGTTTTATAAGTGCGCACCTAGGCCTATGTGAAATAAAATATTTTTATTTGATTTGATTTGAGGTACGAATCTGGTGCTCTGGTCACTCGGCTCACTGATTTGCAATCATTGATATGCCTTTTAGCAAATCAAATCAAATCAAATCAAAATCTTTTTATTTCACATAGGCCCAGGTGGGCACTTATAAAACGTCGAAAAAGAAGCACGGTTCGGGTTGGTCGCTTCCATGGAGAAGAACCAGCAAGAAACTCCATGGTTACTCTTTTCAAATCATTAGGCATATACAATATTTTTTCGTTACAGCAATAGTACCCAAGTATGGGGGAACAACGTAGGCCCGACAATAGGTCGTTGAATCGTGCACTTCGAAATAGCAAATCGTGTACTTCGTATAGAACTTTTAGAACACTGGTTTAATGATAATGGAGAGCTTCCAGCATTCTCTAACATCTGTTATATGCAGGCAACCACGTCACAACCCAAGACTCGCAGACAGTACCACATACTCTATCTCTCTAATATCAAATATTATGCGAAAAGGACTTTATTTAATTGTAACACTTTCATGTCTTAACCATTCAACCGATGGTCATGTAATTTTACAAACATGACAGGAGGATACAAAATACCATAATATTATTATTTTTTATTGAAAAAATATGTAAGCGTGTTTTATAGGTTCTGCCGTTTAACTGCGGGTGGCATCACGTGGCGCAGTTAGTAAACTTAATAAAATATATTGTAATAATTTGACAGGTTCTGAACACTTAAACCTGATATTCAAGTTTTCTGATTGGATATTGAAAGAATATCCCGAGGAGGGATTGAAAATATTCACCGAGGACATAGCAGAAGTGGAGAACTTGCCGCGACCGAAGGTATTGGACTTTCTACTCCGAGAGCACGACCCGTTGGTCATACCTTACCTGGAACACATTATACACACCTGGAACGACACGAACTCGTTGTACCACGAAGGTTTGATCAACATGTACAGGGAGAAGATAACGGACAAGAAGGCTAACATAACAGAAGAAGAGTTGCAGCACACCAAATCGAAGCTCATATCGTTTCTGGAGAAGTCCAATCATTATACGCCCGAGAAAGTGTTGCTGCGTTTCCCCAGCGACACGTTGTTCGAAGAGAGAGCCATTGTACTCGGCAAGTTGGGCAAACATGAACAGGCGCTCGCTATATACGTACAGATACTAGGTGAGGATTTTGTTAAGCTTTAAAGTAACGTTTCATGTGACCATATCATTTCATTTTCTTTCATTTCATTGACTCATTTATAATATTTTACATACATAATACATATTTTACGTACATATCGACACGCCGAGTTCCTTACGGACTACGCAGGGAGGGAGAGTATAACGCCAGTTTTCATTAGATGCTACAGACAGACATGCTCTCCGAGCTTCGAGCTCCCATCTTCGAGGGTTCGATCAATATTTTCCACCCTAGGCTTTTGGTGGATCGTGCACTCTTTAGCACGTCTTAAACGTGTTGTATTGTTTACGTAACGTAACGAGATATACTGCAATGTTATTTGCAGGTGACGTAGATAGAGCAATCCGGTACTGTGGACAGGTTTGCGAGAGCGTGCGTGACCAGAAGCAAGAAGTGTATGCGACGCTAATGCAGATATTGGTGCAAGGGGGGTTGATGGGGCCCCTCGCAGGGTCCCTGGGGACGCCCTATGGAGGGTCCCTGGCTGGGACCCCGGTCGGCGCTGTGCTGCAACCCATCACGCCGGACCTCGAAACTGCGCTTTCAATATTGGAAAAATACGGCGATCACATATCTCCCCTTAAGGTAACGCAATGAGGCGAATTTTGCCAATGAGTTTTGTCTGAAATATGATTTATCACAACACGATATTTACTGTGATGGAAAACATCGTGGGGGAACCTGAATGTGTTGAGAAGGATTCAATGGCGTCGAGATGTTCAGATTGTTATAAGATATAATTTCACGTATTCCCATAAGGGCCTCGAAGGGCAGGTAGAGGTGCAAAAATATCCACTTTTCATCAGACATTCAAGTCCACAAGTGACAGATGGCTAGTCCGTCGCTGTTTTGATTAAACACACGTGTATGAATTTCTTCTCAAACCTCCGTAGGTTTCTCTGAATGTTTTCCTTCAACGTGAAGCTCATGGTGTTTTAATTAATATTTAATCATTGAACAAACTAATTGGTACAGTTGGGATACGAACTTGCAACCGTTGCGTTGCAGGTGACTTGAAGGCCCGGAGGTACTTAGTTATTATTACCTATATTATTTTTTGGTTAGGCGCTGTCAGTGTTGCCAGACTCTGTGCCATTGAGCCGGTTGAAGCACTTCTTGGAGAGCTCGCTGGACAGCCAGCTGTCGCTCAAAAGGCGGACACAGCTCCTGAAAGGACTGCTCTACGCCGAACATATGCAGGTAGTATAATACCATTATTATTATTGGTCTGCGTCTTTCAAGATCATTACTAATCACAATAAATCCTTGTATATAAATATTCCTGTCAGAAAGTTTGCGAGTATTTCGTAATATAATGTAGACGTGAGTATTGTTTCCACACATTGTTGAGATCTGCACATAAGTAGTTTAAAGCCCCCAATTTTAATTTGAACACCAAGAAATCTTTTGTTAGACTTTTCAAGGTTTCGGACTAGCCTAAAACACGACTAAAACGCGACTAATCGTAGATTCTCTTAATAATTATGCATTAGTTTTTATATCGTGATACGATGCCCTGCGGAATGATTTATTAACGGGCTATCTAATGCAGAACAAGTATCGGATTAGTAGTTCCTGAGGTTCGCGCATACAAACAAACTCATACAAAATTTACATCTTTATAATATCGGTATTGGTTCAGTTGCTTTGAGAATCATTTGACTGCAAATTTTTCTAATGACGTGGTGCCAAAAATATTGATTAAAAATAAGCCAGCCATAATGTTTGCATATAAACATTTGCAGGTACAAGAGTTGAAACAATTCCACGAGTCCAAGAGCGTCGTGATCAATGAATACAACGTGTGTCCGGTTTGCAAGAAGCGGTTTGGCCACCAGAGTGCCTTCGTACGCCACCCCACGGGGGAGATCGTGCACTACTCGTGCAGGCTCGAGAAGTAGGAAGTGGTGTCCACTTTACCTGCCATGCCGAAGTGCGGTCGGCCAGGATACGCATCAATCAGTTTTAAGTACTGTCAGTGTAAATGTCACTAAGATTGAATGACTTCACACAAGGATGTGTATAGATAGTGCCATTCACGAAGAAGCGCCCCACCAATTTCTAGTCGATGGGGTGGCGGAATGCGGCGAGTAAGACTCGAGTATATTGTAGTGTGTGTGTGCACTCATAGGTAGCCAGTGTGTACCGATAATACTCAAACATTAGTGGAAGGTTGCACACTTACATAAGTAAGAATAGTAGGGCTCGTCTTCGTGGATGGCACTATCTATACATATATAATACCCACATTTCGCCCGAAATATAGCTTTGCCAATGTAACAGGTGGCGAGTCTGCTGCTTTGTCTCAGCAATTTTAGGTACGTCTTCAAAACAATTAGAAATTTGTTCAGTGTCCTAAGCCTTTGGTGAAAAAGTATTCGTAGCGTGAACGTAAAGATTTCGATGATACAGATTTAGATTTTGATGAGATTAACTTTGTTACTTTCACGAAGCTTTAGGAAGCACTGCACATGTGGCGTGTAAAAAAATCCTTCTTAGCCGATCTTATAATAATAATTACTCATGCAAGATACTATTCATGTGAGATTAAAATAATTTTGTTGTAAACTATGTAAAGATTTAATTTTATGCAATATTTGTTTTCCATGTACATGTACATAGAACAACATATTAACTCCATATTGCGCGGTTGGATATATTCATAATAATGAAGTTGTTAATAAATTATGTTTTAATAAAGATAAATATTGTTTAGTAGAATGTACATATGTCGATAGCGAACAAACCCGCGTATTACAAAACGGGCCTTTTCACTTTCACAATATGACATTTCACGCAATGTTTCGAGTGATGCGTTAGTTGCAGTTAAGAGTTACTGGCGTAGAGGTATAGGGTAAATAGTGACAGTTGAACGTCAGCTCTATTCGTCTCTATTTATTTTCATATAGAACTCTTTCCTTTCATCCCCATTCATTAGTCTCGTCAGACACGATCTCCTGTATCCAGTATTCCTAACTTTCTCATCGTGGATACCTTAACTAATCAGATCTAGGTAGTTGGAAGTTGGTAGACTATGTTAGACCGCGTCTCTTAACCCTTCCTCACTCGCTATTTATCTATATCATTCATCACATAGTTCGGTCTTTTTTAGTTTATGTTATGGTAATGTATTTGCTTGTAATACACAAGCCTAGTATTCAAGCAATTTTTTTGATTCAACATCACCTAAAACTATGATTATTTAATATCTGAGACAGCCCGTATATGTCTTTGCAAACTTATCTAGCTTATGTGTACCCAAGTAGAAAATATATTGTATAATATTATTGTAATTAATGTATGTACAGATGTATGGGTGTTCGATCTAAAAATATTGTGTGATAAAGTGATATAAGATGTAGTCATGTTTATAACCATAATTATATTAAATTAAATTATACTTATCTTATGCTAAAACATCGTATGTGTATTATTTCGTATCGACCTTTTTTATATTTTATAAGTATTGTCTATAGAATAAAAAAAGGCAAAGGTAAAAATGAATGGGATTGATTGTGGATGAATGTATGGATATCTTTGTCTATACATTTGGATTTCTTCAAGAAGACTAATTACCTACCTTTTTCCTGTAAGTGTAAATTGCTTGCAAATATGGTCAATAAATAACAAGAAAAAAATTAATAAAGATATCAATTATGTATTTTCTAACATACATATACATATGACATTCCATAATATCATGTCGAATCCCTCCCGTGGTAGGCAGAGAGAGTAGAGCGCCAATTCTCTAGACTTACAAACGCAAAGTATCTTGGCTACATGATCATACTGCTAAAGTAATACCTAGCTAGGATTTATAAGCCTGAAAATAAGCTTATGATGTTCCATCGCAAAGGCCTCCCATTTTTTAGGAGCTATTTAGATGTCGCACCACCTTTTGTGAAGAGATCCATTATAGAACTCAGTTTCACGAACTTCGGATTATCGAATTTAATGTCTCATACCGTAAAAGTATGAGTATGAGTAAGGCCTTTGACTGGTACTTGCGTATGTTATTACTGAAGGATTACTCGAACTTTAGTTCTATAGTGAAATGGATACTTTTCCTCACCCTGAGTCACTTTAGGATTGGCAGAGCATATACATAGCGTGTAGGTCGGTAAGACCCGGCTACATTCGTTCAGGCTCTTCATACAAGCCCATTAAATATATAAAAAAATATTGAGGTATAGTGGCGTCCTTGTGTAATTATCGTGTCAACAGATAGTATGGACGCACCTATCGCCTCGACGCGCGTCGGCATGTGACGCACGGTGACGCAACGTCGCGGCGTGAGCGCGGAATGGGTGCCACTTCTCGCGTCGTTCCGCTGCTCGCCTCTGTGGCCCAATGGATAAGGCATCGGCCTCCTAAGCCGAGGATTGTGGGTTCGAGTCCCACCAGAGGTAAACTGATAAGCATTTTTGGATCGTTAATAATTGCTAGTCACGCTGCTAGTTCGTATAAATTGTACTCCCAGTTTTAAATCACGACGAGCAGTCGTCAAAGTATCGAGCCTTCGTAAACTACAATAAATATCGTAGTTTGGTATGAGAAACAAGTTTTATTTTTGTCAATTGGCTATATTAATATTTTTTACCATTAGGATGTCATTGTTATTGCAAACTGTTTCTACTGTTTCTGCATACGTTTAACATTGGGTACGTTTTTAATTTTAAATACGTTTATGAAATATTTTCTTATTCACAGTTATTTATCACTACTTCTGACCGCAGCTTCACCCACTTCCGTTAAATTACCGGGATATAACCTATGAACCTCCTGAAAGTTCATACTGAATCTTTGAAGAATCTTATCAATATATATTGAAGTATCTACTAAAATCTTACAATGCCTGGGTAAGATACCAACGTCATTAGCCATGGTGGCTTTCCAGCATTAGAGATTCATCTTTCATTTTTTCTAGCCCTTCCAACAACTTGCGGGATGGAGTTGATTTTTTTGCTGAATTTGCTAGTCACCACAAAGTACATATTTTGAGATCTTAGTATAGTACTGGAATGGGGAATAAGTACTTTACCATAATTGTTCCCAAGAAAGAAAAAAAATTCAGATGAAAAAAAAAAACAAGAACATAAAGTCGGCATAATTAAGTCTTCGGAATTCAAGACTCAAGATTGCTCAAGACTATGGACAATCATAAGTTCTATCGTAAGCAGGCTTGCACCTAAATATATTTTCAGAAGCAATTCAAAATCATATTTGCAATTACGCTTGAAGGACGGCTACAGACACCATAGTTGTCACGTTTGACGCCTAAATATTTTTTTCACATTACCGTACACCTTTGGAGATCTTTGTGGGGGGCTTCAAGATGTATGCATATAACTTAATATGCTTAGGTTTAATATGATTATGAATAGTGATTTCGAAGGAATCTCATGAATAAAGTAAGTTTTATGATACCCAACGCACGGGTATGGGTCACACCGTATTACGGTGTATTGTAGATACCTACTAGTTTCTACGGTTACTCCATTGATAAAGATAAATAATGGTTTTACCTATATACCCATTTATCGAGAGCATAGCACCTGTCATATTCGGATTTCGTAACAAAACCGCCGCTGACAATGTTTCGCTTTGCTGTAACATCTGACACAGATAAAACTATCTGCTTTGCCAGTATTGGCTTCGATGTGAGTTGTCACCGCATACCTATTATAAAAGTCTCATATCGCAGGGGAAAGCTGTTAGATATGATAAGGATACAATTTTATTGATAAGGGCCGGCGAGCCGTCGATCAGTCGATACGGCGGCCGCAGTCCCCGCGCGGCCTTACTGCACCGCACAAATCATTATCTAAACCAGTAATTAAGCTTGTTTTGGATGTGCGTTATCGCTGCAGATTTGAGGCAATCAAGCATTTCTTATTGTTGAATAAAAATTTTGCCGAATCACCGCTATACAGAGTGTACAGTGAAGTAAAGGAGAGTTTAACCGCGGTATAAGTTGTGTGTATGATGAGAATGATGGGTGAAGGCGATATGGGCTATGGAGAGTACTACGGGTATGACAACAGCTGGTCCATCATCCCGCCGGACTACGGAGCCGATCCCAACTACCAGCCGCGCCAGCCGCAGCTCGACGACGACTACAGATACAACTCATACGCGTGAGTCATGCATTTGTTTTTAAGCGTTTGTGCTGTAAAAAACTTGCGGATAGGGAGAAAATGTACGAGTACCTAATGAGAATGACTAGGGGTAATGGGAAAGCCTACGGTTAAAGAGAGAATGCTTGATTCAGGCATAATCAGCTGTCAAGAATAATAAAAGAAAGAAATATTGTGACAACAATTCCATTTTGGTATGAAACCGGGACTTTATTCACTTACATTATGCATAAATAAGATAGCTTACGTTGAATTCAAGTTTCAATACCCCTTCTTTTCATATTTTTGATATTAATTAAATACTAAACTAAAATATAGGTATTCTACAGACTAAATATAGGATTTCGAGGTAGGTATGTTATGTGTTGGAAGGAGAGAAATAGCGTTTTATTCTCTCTGATGTCGCCGTTTTCACTGGGTCAGCCGGACTCATGATACAATGAGATGTATTAAATAGATGTCAATTACACTAAGATGTTGTAGATTACAATTTATTAAAATCTATCTTCGAACACATACATACATACGTATCATCACGCCGAGTCCCTAAAGGGTAGACATATAAAATAGAGCGCCAGTCCTCTGTAGACTTACATACCTCTTTCGCTTCGTTCACGTTCATCAGTCTCTTTATAAATGCTTGTCGGTTTCGAGTACTCTTGACGTTCACGTCCTTGAGTGTCCAATGGATCTTCGAACACAATATGTTTAATTGCAGTAATTTCATTTCCTATTGGTGTACCTACCTCGAACCCATACGACAGTAAGTACATATTCTTTTATAATATTCTTATAAGAATAAAAGTAACTTGCGTAGTACTCCGTTAAAGGAGCAACATAGCAATTGCATATATTTTTTGACATAGTTTAATTATGGTTTTTCTTTTGGTAAATGAGATAATAATGTATTACAATTCATCTGATAAGTCTTAAGTTACCTACATGAATGTTTTACGAACTAGAGCTATTAATCTTGTATCTTGTACCTATAAGAATATCCTTAGTGTTATAAAACAATATAGGTCTGTAATAAGTTACGGCGGAGCGGTTGCCGTGGGTCGCGTGTTCCACTTATGGCTCCGTCAGCGGCGGATAGCGCTGAGTACCATCGAGTTCGTAATCCACCAGCTGCGAGCGCTCCCATGCCTTCGTGGAGCCCTTAATTGGTTTGGAAACCCTCTTCGCAGGTTTGCGTGCTTACAGCCATTTAAGCTCAGTACGCCTAACCAGATTGCCATAACGAAATATTCGTGAAAACCATCCATCGACTTTGCCTCACTTTGCTAGGAAAATGGTAAAACTTCGATATGGACGCGGATGCCATAAATATGCTTTTAAGTACGACACAAGTAGGTGCTGACTGGCTCGAGCTCTGCCATCGTTTATTTCGTCCCAAGTTATTCTACGTTTGCGAGCCTCGTTTATCTGACTTTAGTATTCCAAAGTTGTAAACTTTGCTGCTTTGCCCATGAACTTGTACCTATTGTCAGAATCGTTCCTCGGCCGGTTACGATAAGGTAATGCAGAATGTTTTTTTATAATTTGTCGACAGTCGAGGAGGAGCGTAATATCGCGACTTGGTTTGGTCACAGGGTAGTTTTTCTCGCGGTCGGCGGCGCGTGGTACCGACGGCGCGGGTTCCTTAATACAATATTATTCTACTTTTATGACAAATTACATTCCTATCGTGCCTAGTATCAGCCCCTATTATTTTATCATTAGCCGTAGCAAATATCTGACGTCGACTGCTTTGTTAACAACGATCGATTGTCATTAGAATGCAAAGGTATATTTTAAGCTCTAGCTTTTTTCAGTAACGTAAAGTCTCTCTCCTTCTTCCATTTTGCGTAGAAAAACAATCAGGACCGAAGTTGAGGTCATACAAATTTGAGAATACTTGTGTTTTTGTTGTTAATCTTATTAAAAACTAGCTCATAAATCGACACACAAATCCCGTAATCGATAAACGAACATGAACAATAACTCATTAAGTCTGCCCCCAGCGGCGCCACACCTTTCTCAGAGTGCATCTGGAAAACCGGTTCAGTTATTGAGGGTTATACAAATAAACCTAGGTATTATAATCTACAGATAGGTAGATATAGAGATGGATAAGTGTATTCGAAAAGAATATTAAGATTATATTATTAATAGACAAGGTCGCGATTTTGGCGACGGCCGATGTTATTTAACATGTCTACCAATTTGTTAACATTTACTGTTTGCATACACAGTACGTCAGCATCTTTAAAAATATATTAATAGGAAAGGTAAGGAGACTCAGATTGTGAAGAAATACGTGTCTACCATAGAAGTAATTTCTTGTATTTATAATATACAAATATCCCATAATATTTGGTAATTAGATCTCTCCACTATGCATTCCTTGGTGAATATATATAAGGTTCTAATTAAAGAGATATCACTAGTCCTTTGTTGTACAAATAAAACTCTAAAGTACACCTTAAAAGAGAAAGAAAAAGCTTTGTTATAATATTCGAATAATTCTTCCTAAATGCCTTTTCATAGTGATACGTATTAGGGACCTACACCGTACATTTTATCCCCTGCGATTTATTTTTTTCAATAATATAGCCTATGTCCTTCTTGGGCCTGTCCACATATGTCCACTACCACAAATACATACATA